>MJHO01000594.1:0-22073 GCA_002076135.1 Xerophyta viscosa | reverse complement strand
AAAAGAAGCATGAATTGCAGATATAGATTCACTCCTTTTTATTGTGTATTCACTTCCTTAATTACACGGTCAATTATTATCGTCGTAAATATGTAATCTTAGAGTTTTCAAGCAGTTATACAAACATTATTGCCACATAGCCATGAGCTTAGGCACTCTATACTCTCCTCTTATATATATATATATAGAGTGATATATCTCTTCGACTGTATGCGGACGTAAGCGATTACCCAAAATACGTAAATCTTTGTTCCACCGTTCTTGTATGTCCACATTCTCTCCACTGTATTCACTAAGTTAACCCCTTCATTAGCCATATGTAAGTGTATTTAAAAGATATAAAGAGGGGTCTTCTAGTGAATATTTCTTGTATTTAGAAAGGGTGCAATGGTAAAGAGAACGACAAATTCCGAATGATTCTTTGGCAATTGACCTGGTGCAAAGTTAAAAAGAGTTCGAAAAACTCGGATCAGTTCTTGATCTAGGGATGACAAAATTGAATTAACAATTTAAATCTACACAGGGACAATAGATTGGCAAGATCATATAATCCCAATTTTTGGAGCAGGAGTTGGAATTGGAACATATTGTTCAAAGACTGCACTTACCAGTTAAAGCAGTGCGATATGTGAAACCAAATATCTCCATAACCCGAAAGCGATAATACAACAACGAGAGAAAAACAATAGATGGAGCAGCTTTTTGGGAAAAAAAAGTGAAATTGGCACTCTTTGAAGGGGTGGGTATGGTCAGATCATGGAGCTATTAATCGATATGGTTCCGAAGAACAAACTTTTTCATGTTTGCTTAATTAGCTCTTGTCTGCAAGCTATTGCGAGACGTATAATTACAGCCTATAAGACCAAAAACGGTCGCAAAAGACTAAAAATCGGTCGTTGATGGTATCAATGACCGAGGTCAAAAGTCAGTCGTAGAAAAGCTAGCGGTCAGGGAACGACCGATTTCCAGAACCGGTGACGAAATTTTTCACCTTCAGCAGCGAAGCGTGGGGCCAGTATAACTGAATTTTACTACAGCAAGTACATAAACCAATGTAAATTTGCAGTTTGGCCCTGTGTAAGATCAATTAGGAGTTTATCATGGCCTTTTTAGTCTCCCATTTCTCTTTGTAACAAATGCTGGGTGGATTTATTCTGTTCAATGAGGTTATACATACTTAAGTCTAAAAAATTATCTATCTACGTCTGATTTTTATCTTTTGTCCTTTTCTTTTGTTAGGAGAATACAATGCCCATATAATCGCGCATCCGGATCTATTCTGGAGGAGACTCAGTAGTGGCTGTCCGCTAGTCGAGTCTCCCATCGTACACGGGGGAGCGCACGTGTGCATTACTATCGGATAGAATAAAAGGGCGTAGTCGACGCAGAGAGTCGAGCTGAATGGATAGGATTCTTGAGCCTTCATTCTAGTGCTCCCTTCTAACTTTTATCTGTTGCTGCGCGTACTATGTAATTTAGGTACACACTAGTTAACTTTATTGGCGAGAATTTATACGAAGATGAGTAGTTAACTAGTACAGATTGACCAATCTCATTTCAACTATGGAAAAACTGCTATTTGGAAACTCAAAATTGTTGACGGCTAGTTTAATGTTTCTGACCGTTAGTATAATATTGTCAACACTTGTATCATAGTGTTCAGATTGAAGTCTTCCGTGCTAGCTATGTTAATGTTCCTGCGAAGATGAAGTGTTCACGGTGAGCTAAAAAAGTACTCCAGAAGCTAACTTATAATTTTTATTTGTCAATTTGATTTGTTTGAGTTTTGCAAAACATGAGGGTTTTGACAAAACCCCCTTAGTTTTTAAAGAAAAATGCTTGTTATCTCTATCCACTACTAAAAGATTCACCAATTCATATGATAAAAAAAATTCTTTAGGGTGAATTTTTGGAAAAACTTTCAACATAAAAGTTGTAAATTTTGATGAGATCTATAACTTTCATTTTGAAATATTTCTAACAAAAAAATACTTCTAAATAGATATTTTGAGGCCCAAAATTTAACCAGATTTAAAAGTAGTTTTGAAACCCGCTTCAAACCCGTTAAACTTTGAAGCCTCAAAATACTTATTTAAAAGTATTTTTGGGAAACACTTTCAACATAGAAATTTCATTAAATTCTACAACTTTCTTTTTGGAAGATTTTCTAAAAATTCTCTCAAAACTTTATTTTTGTAACCATAAGGATCGGTAGATTTTTTTTGTGGTGCGGTTGGTGCCACTAGCGGCCCCTTTTTTTAAATGATAAATTTATTCATAAAGCAAATAATTCAAGCTGCTCAGTTCGGATTCCAAACAGCCAGCAAACATATGCAAATTCAAACTTTTACCTAAACAAAGCAATCAGCATCACTCATCTCTCGTGACACTTTCAAAAAATGCCTGCTTAATAGATCAACAGCTTGAACCAATAACTCCTTGATCACCATTTATGAAACTGAATACCAATATATCATTTTAAGATTTTCCGCGTAAACTCGAACTGATTTTCTGTATGCTCAATTTTCCTTGATCACCATTTCGGAAGATAAAATCAAGCCAAGCCTGCTATGAACAGAAGCAAAGTCTTGGAGAGACATCAAAGAGCATCACTACTGCATGCCTGTCAAATATCAATATATGAAATATATTAATTTCTGCAGTTATTTTTTGAGAAAAAACAAAAGATATACCAGAAAGCTGTGGCCTAATATATGGTCTATTGCTAGTGTTATCGATCAATGAAGACCATGAAGAATAAGATTTTTGAGCGATGGGAAGTAGTAGTCGTAGTAATAGATCATGGCTGAATACCCTACTGTAACTTTTGTCCGCGCCTCCTCTACCTACAGTTGCACCCTTCTTCCTCTATTTCTTTGCTTCCCAGCAAATTCTAGCTCAATATCGCAATCTCTGAGTTCAGTAGCAGATATCGCAGAAAGTCATTCGGCCACCACGATCGCACAAGTGGCTTTAACATGAGCATTCATAATCTTTTACACTCTCAAACATACATACTATTTCTGTGTTATTTTATCCTTGATCCATTTATTTTACTTTTTTTTTTTGTTTCTGTTTATATAGGTGCTACTAATATAAATTAAAATATGTTAAATATAGTGATATTCGGACGGATACTCTTTCATGTTATATATTTATGTGCTGACAAATATTTATCTCAAATTTGATAGTGAGTTTTTTTGGCTTCCGGGAAATTGTTAACTTTGTTATAAAATTTATATACATTAAACAATATATTTTTGCAAGTTTAAATATGTTGATTTAAACAGTGTTATTAAAACCGGACCGGACCGGCCGGTCGGACCGGTCCGATCACAACCCAGATCTAAATCTGGTCAGGTTACATGCATTGACCCAAACTCAGCTGAACTCAGGTTACATGCCCAACCGTTATTTTGCTGTAAAAAACTAAAAGTAAAAAGCCCAAAATTTGAAAGTCCAAATTAAAAGCCCAAATTAAAAGCCCCAAAGAAAATCAATATCTGGTAAGGCTAAAAAAGTAAAAAGTAAAAAACTAGGGTAATTATCTCCCACTCTTTCACTTCTAGTGCTCTGCTGTCAGCCCCCAAACTCCTCCGGTCACCTGATGTCCATCGCCCCTTCGTCTCCAACGGCTCTCCAGTGATTCTTCTCATCTTTCTCGACTCAATTGCTTCACCCCTTCAATCCACACTCTATTTCACGCTCAATCGTAGCAAAGAGGTATTAAATTTATCCAAAATCAAAGGTTGTGCATATGCGCGTAATTAATGATGAATTATATATTCATCGAGACGAGGTCCGACAATATTTTTATATAATTTCAAAATCCCACTATCACATTTGTAATGTATTTATGGTTTGTTGCTTGTTATAGATTGGATCTGTTTTCTGTTGTTTGCTTTTTCCTTTTCGGATAGTTTGAGTAAGTATCTATCGATAGAGATTAAAAGAGGCAATAACGTACTAACCAGCGCTAGTCCAGTTGGTTAGTGCGGCTAGATATTGGGACGAGATCACGGCCTTTTAATCTAGCAAAATCTCAGCTCTACTACATGTCAAAAAAGCTCGGCCAACTCTAGGCCATGTTGTCTTGGCTCTCATGCTAAGTTTGCACAACCGCACCCAAAGGCCCTTTCAGAATCTCCAAGCCACATCTAGGAGTTAATTAGGCCATACCCAAGACAGCACACACTGCGTCAACCCAGCCCAAGCCAAGCACTTCTTGGGTCAAGGCGAGAACGCCAAATCAAGTTATGCGTGCATATGCAACTCACGCGCATATACAATTACGCCGAGTTGTTGTTGTAGCAACCTATAAGTGAAATCCTATAGAGCTAGCAGTTAACGATTATCACTATTTAGACAAAGCCGGTCGAGCTTATGGACCATTATACTGTTTATGGTTCAACAAAACCTGTCGGGTTCTATTGACCAACCCATGACAATCAAATTCTTACTAAAAGTTTATGGGAGACTTGCATACAAGCCCCTCACTTGAAACCTTATTAAGGAATAAATCCCTCGTTTATAATCCTCGACACAACAAAATAATTATTTAAAAGTATTTTTTAGAAACACTTTGAATATAGAAGTTGTAGATCACATAAAAGTTCTATTGACCCATGACAATCAAATTCTTACTAAAAGTTTATGGGAGACTTGCATATCAGCCCCTCACTTGAAACCTTATTAAGGAATAAATCCCTCGTTTATAATCTCGACACCACAAAATATTTAAAATGTTTTTGTAACAAATATTTTTAAATAAATGTTTAAAATCTTCTTATATTTAAAATTTTCCAACAAATGTTTTTAAATAAGTATTTTGAGGCTCCGAAATTCTAGCGGATTAACAGATTATATTTAAACCTACTAAGATCATGAAGTCTCAAAAATATCTATTTTAGAAGTCCTTCTTGAAAAAAAAAAGCTATAACTACAAAAGTTGTAGATTATATTCAAATATGTTTTGTAAAAAAAAAAAAAAAAAAAATTTCAAAACTTGTCAAAAACATTACGTATAAAGTAATCAAAATATTTCTAATACGAATTCCGCGACAGGAGTTAATTTGCAACAAATTCAAAGCTAGGGACTGATTTGCAAAGATTTTAAAAATCATGGATTGATACGCGATTTTCCCAAGTTTATAGCACTGGATATATATATATATATATATATATATATTGTCGACACCACATTTTGTCCGGACCATAAGTCTGCATTTGGTCCACATATATCGGTTACGCCCCACAAAAGTACAATTAAATTTTCAACCGTGCTCGGTCAGCCAGTCAAGTCCAAATTTAACACACCACATGCTCATATTACAGTCTAGTCGTACTGGAATTCAACTATTTTTCGAATCGACTAGGCAAAATCCGTGTGAATTGTTGAAGGACCTCACTTCGTCCAAAAGTCAATTCCAGTATCTGTAATTAAGACTTTTTAATATCAGAACTTTACCTGTTGGATAAAACCGAAGTCAAATATGCACCCCAATCGACCGGTTAATAAACAAAATTGTATGTAATTAATTATAGATAAAGTATTTTTCCAAAAACGGCACGTCATTAATTTCTTTTTTTTATCCTTTGGATAATTTATTTTTTTTTTTTTTTTTTTTTAATTGGAAAAAAAAACCTTCCCTTTTGGGAATTTAAAATGGGGTTTTTTTTTTGGTTGTGAAAGATTATTTAATAAAAGAAGTGGGGGTTCGTAGCAGGGGGGGGGTGGGCTGACAACAAAAAAAAGAGAAAAAAAAGAAAGAAAAAAAGCAAAAAAAAAGGAAACCACAGAAAAAAAAAAAGAAGAAAAAAAAAAAAAAGAAGAAAAAAGGAGAAGAGATGAAAGGGAGTGGTCGCCGGTCGCGGTCCCCGTCCAGAGCTCCGTTGAGTCCATCGCCGTCCGGCGCCATCCCCTGCCTCGAGCGGCCCGCCCGATCGTCGCCTCGCCGAACCCGTCGACGCCCGCCCCGACGCCGCCGCTGTCATCTCGTTGTGCTGCCGGCCACGTCCCCTCGAACACATCCAGCCGCCGCACCTCCATCACTTTTTTCGTGCCGCCCCCACTTCGAGCAGCCACTGCGTCCGGCGCCGCTGATCCCCGTCGTCGCCACAGCCTCGTATCCCGTCGCCGCCTCCAAGCTCTTCGACGTCGCATCCTCCGACCTACGCCGCAGCCACGAGCGTCGTCTGCACCGACTCGCGTCGACTTCGTGCAGCTCTCGCCGTCGCCGTTATTGCTACGCCGCCGCAAGCCAGAGATCCGCCGCCTCGAGCTAGAGATCCGCCGCCTCGCGCAGCTCTCGCCGCCCGATCGCCCAGATCCGGTCAACGCCGCCACCGTCTTCACCGCCTCGCGTCGGCCGCGCGAAGCTTGCGCCGCCCCTCCGACCAGATCTGTCACCGGAAGTCCAGATCTCCGCCGCCCGCAGCGCCGAGCCCAGATCTGACGCCACTGCGCGCCGGCGCGCGTGTGCGTTCGCGTCCGGACGCGACCCGGGGCGCCCGAGCGCGCACCCGGCCGCGCGGGCTTAGCCCTACGCGATCCGGTCCGAACCGTCTTGGTTTGGGCTGGACCATTTCGGTCGGATCCAGCCCATTGAAGGTTTAAATTAATTTAATTTGTTCCTAAATCAATTTTACGTTAATTCTGATTGATTATAGGTGTATACTTATAATCTAAACTTGTATTTGGAGGTGTATACCTTCAATTTATATTTGTTCCTCTAGTTTAATGTACTTTTTTTTTTTTAATTCAAGATCTCAAAAAGAGTCATTTTTTAGAGTTTAATAAAATGAGCTATAGGTGTATACTTATAACTCAATTTATAATTAGAAATTAGATGTGTATACTTCTATTTCTAATTATTTTATTTACATAAAAGAAAAATAATTTTCTGGGCGATGAAGAGGAAACGGAAACGCGCTGAGCCCAATATTAATAAAATAATATTTTTATCCTATTGGCATGCACACTCCGACAACGAGCACGCACGATTTACGAGCTGTACATTTATTTATTTATTTATTATGCAACGTCTATAAATATATCGTTATTTGAGATTAGTCTCCCTCGATCGTATAAACTAAGGAATAAAGCAGTGGTGTTAAACATTAGTCCCATTTTCCCTTAGCTTTATACGAACGAGGAATTCGCTACGTATAGTAGCTGCAAAGGAGTGGTGTATACTAATCTGCACATCTTCTATAACGTAATTTGGATGAAGCCAAATCCATTTAAATAATGGAAAGTATGAATTAAGATCGGTGTACTGGTTTAGTATACAAATAAGTTCTATTATTTAAATGTATTTATCAAATACTAAAATGAGAAAATAGGTGTACACTTATTCTCTTTTTACGTATCTGGTAAACAAAACGATATATTTTTATCAGCAAAATTCATGCAAATATAAAATCTAAAATTATTTTAAATCAACTTATATAGAGTACCCCTTTCCGAGGGGCGCTGTGGGGGTGTTCCCGTCTTCTCCACACGTAAACGACGAACGAAGGCCTTTGGATTCTCGAATGTGCCTTATCCCGGTTTCCCTAGATTTCCTAATAATCTAGGTGGCGACTCCAAACTTTTCTTTCTCATCCTCCGGATGGTCGTCAGCAGATGGCGGCTCCGCTGGGAACCCGTCAGGCTCGTTTTAAGTTATTAAAAATACCTTTTTGGTTTAATACCAAATGAATATACGTATATTTAATTTATTTATTTTATTTTTTTCTATTTTTTATTTTTATGATTTGTTTTTGTATATTTATTTAATTTTATGTACTGCAATTGCACTATTTTGACCAAGGCACATGGCCATCCTAATTTACCGGGATATCGGATCTTGCGCACATGTGGCGTAGGAGTCCGAAAATGCCCGGCCCCTTACCCCAGCCAAGATGTTATCTGGGTAGTACTCCGAGTTGATGTAAAGTTATGTACATTGGTCACGTCGAGAGAAACCCCAGCAATGACAGGCATGTTAGAAAAGCCTGGATAATAGGAGCTCTATATCAATGTGCATCGGGTAGTCCGTAAGCCCAGCAATAATAGATACCCATAAACATCCCTACCGGCATATAGGGAGATTTTAGAAACTTTGCAATTGCATCTAACTATTTTTTTTATTACTTTCTTGTATCAATGCATTGTATATAGTGCATAATGATGATCCAGATCGTATTTCCACCTAATCGTCGGGATACGGAAGCTTGCGTACATGTGCGCAGGTAGTCCGTAACCCTAACCATTAAAGACGTCCATCTTTATTCTCCCACCAGCATGTGACTATCTCGTTACACCGCTTTGTCTATTTGTAATATAGCCCAAACAATTAGAGATTTGCAATTTCCTTAGGTTGAACCATTTCATACATTCTCTGGACAATAAAATTTATTAAATGGTCAAATTAAATATTTTCCTTCGCGTTCGTGAGTTTCCTTTGTTAGCTCTCACGACGTATATTCCTGCCATCATACGCCAATTCTGTATATAATTTTCGTTCCTACATATTCTTCTTGACAATCACGCACGTTTTCCGACAACTCGTAACTAACTTCAGAATTCATTATAATGATTTTCTAGTTTATGTCATTTACAACAGCCATTTTTTTCGCTAAACATGTATATAGCATACGCCATCTCCTTTTGCACACAACATATACATATTATTCAAACGTCCATGGACTTTTTTTTCCTGCGTGGACATTACCATCACCTTTTGCATAGCATTCTACGACATTCCTTCCGCATCACTTCAAACTCCAACGTTCCATCTTTGCTTTGCGTTTTTGGCACTTCTTCCGATAAGTTAGTGACATACGTATTCTCTCACGCAACCAACTACCTTCGAGGCAATATACAAATAATGAGCAGCGACGAAGACATACAAATCTTGTACAACAGGTTCAAGCTTTGATGTTATGGCAATATTATCAACCACTATCGACAGACTCAGCATTGTACCTGTGACCCAGCCCGGCTCATATCACTGAATAAGTAGTGCGGCTACCTCCATGGGTGTTGCAAAGGCCAAACCTCGAGCGACACGCGTGACTACTGACGCAGGACTGTCAAATGCATTATTTCCTATTCCGATTATCCCACCTGCCGTAGCAACCCAAGCATCTGATAAGCAGGCAGAGAATCAGATGGAGTACACACTTAACAGTCTCAAAAAGCTAGAAGGAGGTCAGGTAGACAGGACGTCAGCTCATTTTGTATCTCACCCGATCTAATATACCGAGACTCGAAGAATACCCGATAGAAAGTATTGATGGACAACAGACCCTCACGTACACGTACAGTACGAGAGGTCCCTATGTAAAGAATGAAAAATGACGATGTACTACTTCCGAGAAAGGTTGAAGGATCCTGCGATCAGTGTTGGTACCTTAATCTTGATAAAAACGCGCACGTGGAGTGACCTTGCAAAGGCTTTTCTAAAGCAATACAAACACAACGTTCTTTCTGCTCCTGACAATTCGTCGCTAAGGAAACTTACGAAGATTTTTCACTCGTTCGCATTAAGCTGGATTGATCGCGGCACAAGTACAGCGCCAATGAACGGAAAAAGGAATTGGCTGGCATTTTTATCGAAATTGATTGCTTAAATCAGCAGTAAAGACTCTCATATGCTAACACGGTTGATTTTGCTCACTTGGTCTGCACTGGTATAAGAATCAAGAAGACCCTTAAAGGAAACGGTAATAATAGAAATGATGGTTTGGTAAACCATGTCAGGACCAGTTCAGTCACGGCTGTTCAAGTTAAGAAATCAGCTTACAAAGCTCAGATATAAGGTGGCTATCATACTATAAGTCAGCAACGATCTATTTACTATGAAGGGCCGCAATTCCAAGATCGTCGACACAGGAGCAAAATAGCCAACAAAACAACTCCAGTAATTTCAGAGATAGCTTGCAACCCCAACTGAGACAACAAGAGGTCGATCCATGCACCACATATGAGTCACTTCCAATATGCACAGAACGAAAATGCTTAAACAATACATGAGGAATGAATACTTCACCCTGAACAGTTACGGAGCATTTTGCGACCACCTTAATCCTAAAAGTTTTGATTTGAAATGTTTCACGCAAATATCAGCGGTAGAACAAAGAGGGCACATAAAACAGAGCAATGTTTCAGTCTCCGGGCAAAAATTGCAAGAGATACCTATTGCCAGATTAATCAAGATTGGCCACTTTGAGTCGACACTGACGCAGCTGCACCTAAACGCCTACCTCATATTAATAACTTGACAAGCATGAGTATTGTCATCAGAAATGCTTTTCCTCAAGACTTCTGCTCTCCTCAATATTAAAAGATCATTTATTTAGTCTAATTCTTGTCTCTGCATGAGGTTAACTGGACCACGTTTAGCTTGCTTTCCTTTTTGATGATTTACTCTATTATTGGAAGCGAGTTTTTTTTGCAATGTGCTTTGAACAATCATTTTCAAATCATAAAATGGCCACTTTTCTAAAATATATGACCCTCTCACATTACCATTTTCTTTACATATATAATTCTGCAGAGAATTAGTCAAAAATTAAATGTTTCTAGCTTTAACTAATAAGAATTGAGCAGTTTGCGACTTACAAAAAAAAAAAAAGGGAAAAAAGAGAAGAAAAAGGAAAGAGGAAAATTTCTACATTCCCTATTATACAGATACGCTTCAAGCGACACCACTTACATATCAAGATCAGAAGATAATACTCGCTTCAACGAATCAGGACGATGCTGAAATCCAACTATTTTTACAGGTTATCACTACAAGCAACAAAAGGAGGCCATGCACAAGTATTATTGCATGAACGAAAGACGGAAAAGTTTTGTGGGTAGCAAATTATACGAGATTACATAATACCAGTTGCGATTCTTCTCCAAAAAAAAAAGGGGAGAGAGAGAAAAAAAAAAAAAAAAAAAGAGAAAAAAGGAAAAGAAATTTGGAAAAGACAAATAAGCTTACTATGGTGCCTTCATGCGCCTAGATAACGAAGCAAATAGCCTTCTAGGTGCCTTCATGCGTCTAGAATATCGGCAAACGGCCACATGTGATGCCTTCTTGCGTCTCAGCATGGTAAAAACATCCTAAAACCTGCTACGTCATGTGCAGGATCACTCAATAGGATAAATCAAAAAGAAAACATCTTTACAAAAAAAAAAAAAAAAATAAAAGAGAAAAATAAAAGAGAGAAGGAAAAGAGAAGTATCAACAGAAAGAATCATCTTGTATTTCAATGCTGCCACACAAGACTTTTCCGTCAAATGACCAAGGTGCGTTGAGAAACGGGTATCTCACTAACTACACTCAACTGTACTGGAAAGATAATAGTGCAAGATATGTTATCCAGTCAAATCAATAACTGTGAGAAGTTCGACAATATCAGAATCAAAAGATCAAGACCTGTCCGGGAGCTCAACTACATCAGACAACATTCTAAGCATCTTACAAGAGGAATTCATGATTTGTAAAAGGAGTAAACAACAACAAGAACTTTGTGATCGTCATCAGACTTACGCACATACTACAGGGACATTCAGGAAGAGCCCGCTAGGTTGAAAACCCGAAAGGGCGGCCTAGGCAAAACTAGTTAGGGCTTAAGCTGCAAATTTTTTTCTTATTATTTTAAACTAAGAAATGCATTTCAAGACATTATACTCTGCAGAATTACCCAACTCTACAATACAAAAGTCAATAAGCATCAGCCTCTTACAAATGTTTTTTTTTTTTTCTATAACTCCACCTTTCAAAAGACCGGACTTAACCGAGACCCAAAAAGCGGTAATTTTATTATTTGAAAAATATTTTGTTTCAAAGTACAAACTTCCAAATGTAGAGGTTCAGATCGAGGATTTTCCTCGCCACAAAAGGACGCAAGCTAACTGGTACAGAAAACACATACTTTGACAAGTAAAAGACTGAACATAGATCTCACATAGAGGAAGAGTACAACAACCATGACAAAAGGGAGCAACCTATGCAAGGTGACATATACTTGGAAAATATTTTCCGGCGAGGTGAACGAGACACATTTCATGTGGAATCAAACTGGGGCAGAATTTTTCTGACGAAAATTTGAAGCACGTTGCTTGCAAGATCAAATAATGGCAAAATCCTCCAATGAAAATTTGAAGTCCATTCAGCAAACTCAATTCCGGGTAAATTTTACGGCAAAAATTGGAAAAATTCTGAAAGTTTGATTCGGACAGATTTTCCGATGGATATATAAAGCAGTATTATGAAAACCCAAACTGGGGCAAATTTTCTGAAGAAAATGTGAACATATCCTACAGGATCAAAGAGGGGCAAATTTTCTGACGAAAATTTTGAAACAACAGTTCTAACAATCAAACTGGGGCAAATTTTTCTGCCACAAAATTGACTTGGAAAAGAAACACAGAGTCACATATTGATGATAAACGTGCGCAAACTTCTTCTGAAGAACATTTGAAGGGGGCAATTTCTGGTTAGCTATCTGAGCATTATTAACTGAGGATCTGAAACTCGAAACAATATTGTCCAATCCCAATGAGCGGATCCTGACCTCTTCTGGAGATAAGAAAAAAATCGAACTCATTGAATGCATAAACGTTTATTGCAGCAGGCAACGGATAAATAAACACGATGGATGTCCAAACTCATCGAAAGGAGTAGCCATTATGCATGCATTCTTCAAATAAACCACAGATTTGCTTTTATTTAGGCACCATGCAACACTTGACGCACAACAGGACCCTTCTTGTATATTCACGATCACCTACTCACTTTTCAAAATTTCCTTACCGATCGCCTCCACTTCAAGTATGCCACAACTTCCTTCAACATTGACCAAATTTTTTTCACTTTCATACCAAACGACAGTCCACATCATCGAATAATATACAAAGTCTTGACAAAATGGGCAGCATTTTTTAAACACGGTTTCTCCGAAGGCAAGGGATCCCTTTTGCCTTTGCTCAATTCTAGAATTCCCACACATATTCTCTTACACCAACACATTCTGACATAAAACAGACATCCTTTTCCAAACTTTTTGACAGCCATTAATTACCAATTCAAATTTTCGCCCACGGATCGAAGAGTCCGCAATACATTTCACCCAGGGTGGGGAAAAAGTCTACCCAGCTTTTTATTTTTTTCACCCAGGATTGGATAGGGAAAAGTCTAATTCTAGTTCACCAGCGTAGGGAAAGTCTATCCAGCTTTTATCTTTCACCTAGGATAGGGGAAAGTCTATTCCAGTTCACCCAGGGTAGGGGAAAGTCTAACCCGCTTTCATTCTTTTCACCCAGGATAGGGAAAGTCTATCCAATTTTTTATTCTTTCACCCAGGTAGGGGGGAAAGGTCTACCAGCTTTATCTTTTCCACCCAGGGTAGGAAAAGTCTACCCAGCTTTTATTTTTTCCACCCAGGATAGGGAAAAGTCTATCCAACTTTTATATTTTCACCCAGGGTAGGGGAAAGTCTACCCAGCTTTCATTTTCTTCACCCAGTGTAGGGAAAGTCACCCAGGCTTATCTTTTCACCCAGGGTAGGGGAAAGTCTACCCAGCTTTTATTTTTTTCACCCAGGATAGGGGAAAGTCTATCCAATTTTATCTTTTTCACCCAGGGTAGGGGAAAGTCTACCCAGCTTTTATCTTTTCACCCAGGATAGGGAAAAGTCTATCCAATTTTATCTTTTTCACCCAGGGTAGGGGAAAGTCTACCCAGCTTTTATCTTTTCACCCAAAGTAGGGGAAAGTCTACCCAGCTTTTATCTTTTCACCCAGGGTAGGGGAAAGTCTACCCAGCTTTTCATTTTTTTCACCCAGGATAGGGGAAAGTCTATCCAGCTTTATTCTTTTCACCCAGGATAGGGGAAAGTTCTATCCAGTTTTATCTCTTTTCACCCAGAGTAGGGGAAAAGTCTACCCAAGCTTTCATTTCTTCACCCAGATAGGGAAAGTCTATCCATTTAATTCTTTTTTACCCAGGGAGTAGGGAAAGTCTACCAGTTTTATCTCACCCAGATAGGGAAAGTCTATTCCAGTTTTATCTTTTTCACCCAGGGTAGGGGAAAGTCTATCCAGCTTTCATCCTTTCTTCACCCAGGATAGGGGGGAATCTATCCAGTTTATTTTTTCAAACCCAGGGTAGGAAAAAGTTCTTACCCAGCTTTGCATTCATTTCACCCAGGATAGGGAAAAGTCTATCCAATTTTATCTTTTTCACCCAGGGTAGGGGAAAATCTACCCAGCTTTTATTTTTTCACCCAGGATAGGGGAAAGTCTATTCATTTTTATTTTTTCACCCAGGGTAGGGAAAAGTCTGCCCAGCTTTTATTTTCTTCACCCAGGGTAGGAAAAAGTCTATCCAGTTTTATCTTTTCACCCAGGGTAGGGAAAAGTCTACCCAGCTTTTATTTTTTCACCCAGGGTAGGGGAAAGTCTACCCAGCTCTCATTTTTTCACCCAGGGTAGGAAAAAGTCTACCAATATCGGCATTTCACCCATCGTAAGAAAAATCTACCAACTCTTGTTACATATTTCCAAAAAAAAAAAAAAAAAAAAAAAGAAATAAAAAAAAGAGAAAGAAAAGAAAAGAAAAAGAAAAATCTTTCAAAAACTATCGCTCTCCCTCCTAACGGCCAAAATGTGGTATCTCTTTATCTTTGCCCAACCATTCTTTGAAAGATTGGACAAAGAGGGGCAACTGTCGACACCACATTTTGTCCGGACCGTAAGTCTGCATTTGGTCCACATATATCGGTTACGCCCACAAAGTACAATTAAATTCAACCGTGCTCGGTCAGCCCAATCAAGTCCAATTACACACCACATGCTCATATTACAGTCTAGTCGTGCTGGAACTCAACTATTTTTCGAATCGACTAGGCAAAATCCGTGTGAATTGTTGAAGGGCCTCACTTCGTCCAAAAGTCAATTCCAGTATCTGTAATTAAACTTTTTAATATCAGACTTTACCTGGTGGATAAAACCGAAGTCAAATTATGCACCCTCATCGACCGGTTAATAAACAAAATTGGTATGTAATCATTATAAGATTAAAAGTCAAATTTCCAAAAACGGCAACGTCATTATTTCTTTTTTTTATCCTTTGGATAATTTTTTTTTTTTTAATTGACTCTTGGATAATGGGTGTGATGAAGATTATTTATAAAAGAAGTGGGGTTCGGCAGCAAGAGAAGGAGGGGGAACAACAAAAAAAAAGGAAAAAAAAGAAGAAAGAAAAAAAGCAAAAAAAACAAAGGGAAACCACAGAAAAAAAAAAAAAAGAAGAAAAAAAAAAAAGAGAAAAAAAAGAGAAACGAAGAAGATGAAGGGAGTGGTCGCCGGTCGCGGTCCCGGTCCCGAGCTCCGTTGAGTCCATCGCCGTCCGGCCGCCCCCATCCCCTGCCTCGAGCGGCCGCCACGATCGTCGCCTCGCCGAACCGTCGACGCCGCGCCCGGACGCCGCCGCTGTCATCTTCGTTGTGCCGCCGGCCCCGTCCCTCGAACACCTCCAGCCGCCGCCACCTCCATCATCTTTTTCGTGCCGCCCCCACTTCGAGCAGCCACAGCGTCCGGCGCCGCCGATCCCCGTCGTCACCGCAACCGCGTACCCCGTCGCCGCCTCTAAGCTCTTCGACGTTGCATCCTCCGACCGACGCCGCAGCCGCGAGCGTCGTCGTCACCGACTCGCGTCAACTTCTTGGCAAGCTCTCGCCCGTCGCCGTTCATTGCGTACGCCGCCGCGAACCAGAGATCCGCCGCCTCGAGCTAGAGATCCGGCCGCCTCGCTCAAGGCTCTCGCGCCCGATCGCCCAGATCCGGTCAACGCCGCCACCGTTCTTCACCGCCTCGCGTCGACCGCGCGGAAGCTTGGCGCCGCCCCCCGGGACCAGATCTGTCACCGGAAAAGTCCAGATCTCCGCCCGCCCGCAGCGCCGAGCCCAGATCTGACGCCACTGCGCCACCGGCGCGCGATGTGCGTTCGCCGTCCGGACGCGACCCGGGGGCCCCGAGCGCGCACCGCCGCGCGGGCTTAAGCCCTGCGCGACCGGTCCGAACCGTCCTCTGGTTTTTGGGCGTACCCATTTCGGTCGGAATCCAGCCCATTGAAGGTTTTAAATTAATTTAATTTCTTCCTAAATCAATTTTATGTTAATTTTGATTGATTATAGGTGTATACTTGTAATCTAAGCTTGTATTTGGAGGTGTATACTTTCAAATTAATTTTTCCTCTAGTTTAATGTACTTTTTAATTCAAGATCTCAAAAAGGGACATTTTTTAGAGTTTAATAAAATGAGCTATAGGTGTATACTTGTAACTCAATTTATAATTAGAAATCAGAGGTGTATACTTCTATTTCTAATTATTTTATTCACATAAAAGAAAAATAATTTGTCTGGGCGATGAAGAGGAAACGGAAACGCGCTGAGCCCAATATTAATAAAATAATATTTTTATCCTATTGGATAGAACACCCTCCGACAACGAGCACGCCACAATTTACGAACTGTATATTCATTTATCCGTTTATTATGCAACGTATATATAAATATATCGCTATTTGAGATTTATCTCCCTCGGTCGTATAAACTAAGGAATAAAACAGTGGTGTATACTATTGTTCCATTTTCCTTAGCTTATACGAACGAGGAATTCGCATACGTATAGTAGCTGCAAAGGAGTGGTGTATACTAACTCTGCACATCTTCTATACGTATTGGAGGAAGCCAAATCCCATTTAAATAATGGAAAGTATGGAATATAAGAATCGGTTTGTTTTAACTGGTTAGTATCATAAGTTTATTATAAATGTATTTATCAATACTAAAATGAGAAATAGGTGTGACACATTATTCTCTTTTTACGTATCTGGTAAACAAAAACGATATATTTATACATGTCAAAATTCATGCAAATATAAATCTAAAATTATTTTAATCACTTATATAGAGTACCCTCTTTCGAGGGGCGCTGTGGGGGTGTTCCGTCTTCCCCACACGTAAACGACGAACGAGCCCTTTGAATACTCGAATGTGCCTTATCCCGGTTTCCTAGATTTCCATAAATATCTAGGTGGCGATTCCAAACCCCTTTCCCCTCTGGAGGAAGGTCGTCAACATATATATATATATATGGGAGCTAAATACACTAAAAATTGCATACAAATAGTAACGTGCATTTTTGCACGGGTCTTATACTAGTTATATATTATTTTGGTGGTTTTATTGGGGAGCCTTCTGGAGTTTACAGATATGAATTTGAATATGGAATTTTATATCACTCCGTACAACAATTTTGCCATGTAATATTTATGTGATGATGCATGGAATTGGTACAACAATTTTGCCATGTAATTTTTATGTGATGATGCCAACGTTTTAAAAGCTAGGCGGCACCGAGGGTGCCGCCTGGCTCCAGTACAGGGATGGTGCCTAACCGGCCAGCACTGTTCTGCCCTCTCTCTCTCTCTCTCAATTTTTTTGTTTTGTTTTTAGGCCTTCCTCCTTGTGTTCGCGAGGAGGAAGAAAACTGTGGTCACCTGCACGCAGGGGCGACCGGCAGCCGGTCGCCCCGCATGTGGGCGCAGGGGGCAGGTGCACGACAGGCAGCTGCTGGTTGCGCCTGCTCCTTTTTTTTTTTAATTTTTAAAAAATTAAAAAGAATTAAAAATTAAAAAGAATTAAAAAATATATATATAAAAATATTATTTTATCATTAGCACGACCGGCACGGCACGGTCGACAATCTCGAATTTGAAAGTTATTGAAACTCGGTATGAAACGGCATTTAAAACCTTAGATGACGCATGGAATTGGCAATCTTAGAGTTATGAGTTGTTATCCAGTTGAAATAAAAATTTGACTATGTACATGTGCATGCATACAAGCTTGATTGGTTGGTTATATATCGGACCATGATTGTGTGTATGTATGCATATATGTGTATACAATATGTGAAGCACTCATGTTCTATTTGTGTTACGCAAGCTTATGTTAAGAATTTGAATATATATGTTAAGTGGTCGTCGTCATTGTGTTTGTGAACCTATGCATGTGATTGGTTTATATATACGTAATGTTGAAGCCCATGCCTTGTTGCTAATATATGAGGTTGACACTCTTAGACCTCGGAAATATTGATTTATGATGATCCTAGGTGAACACTAGCGGATGTTTAGCCAATTTCGATATGTGAGATAGAAGGTGCGCAAGCACATTATTTCAATTTTTCTATTTTCGACTTTTGGCCAGTATAGGTAGATCATATATTGCAATATTGGGGGATTCCAACGGAAAGGCTTAAGTCTTTCTTTTTTTTTCTTTTTTTCTTTTTTTTTTTTTTTTTTTGGGTAACAATTCTTAGAACCTGGTGAGTCTTTGTACTTTGGTTGGGTTTGTTCAAATGTGTATGTTTGGAATAAACTAACTTTATAGATAGATTTTAGAAAGCTTAAAATGTGTTGGTTTGGTTTTGTGGACTGTGGAGGCTAATCTGAATTTAAGTGTAATACTCAGCCTTTCTTAATTTAAGCATGATTCATACTTACAGTTGACTAGATCATGCTCGGAGGATTGGTTATGATTTTGAGATAAAACCTTTCAAGATTATTTTTATTTATTTATTTAAATTTTATTAAAACTCCATTTGAAGTCCACAAGTTAGTGGCTCGTGTTTTACTTGTGTACCAATCTGTTGGTATGATTTTGGGTTATATTTGTAATTGGTCCCCTTTGAATGGTATTAAGATTTGTCGTTTTAATCCGAATTAAATTATCATTTTGATGCCTTAGCGTATAGATTTCGGTAGACCGATTCTATAGTAGTGCCATTAATATTCTATCAATTGATAACCTTTAAAATTTGTTGACCGTAAATTATCAGTTGACCGATTGATACCATTTCTGTCGCGTCCCGCTCCCCGCCCCGGACCAAGCCCGCCAAGCCCCGGCCCCACCACGGAACCGGGCCCTTTCCCTCCCGGAAAAGGGTGATTATCTTGGTTGCGTGATAGAGCTTGGCCTTCCCAAAGCAATTATAAACACACCATCTTCTTGTCCAGCCAATGTGGGACAAAGCTTGAGAACCGAACTCGCGCCGGCCCAATTACAGCCCAACTCGTGCCCAGCCCGATAGTTTCGGCTTGGACCGGTCCTTGGTTTCCGGTCGACCGGGAAACTACGCAGATTGCGTACCTTCGGCCGAACCGTCCAAAATCAGGGCCACACCATTTTCTTATTCTGCCGACCAATTTAGATTGCCCCTCAAATTCTGAAAATTTTTTATCAACAAACTTTATTTCTGACTTCGACTGTAACTTCATTTTAGTCAACTAATTTGTAGTTTCAGTTGGCGAAGTCTTCAACAGAGATAAAGAACTTCTATCGACGGAATATCAGTCAACCAATTCTCGTTACGGCAACCGTAGTTCCAGTTAACATCTTCGACATCTCTACTTCTTACTATAATATATACGAAGCCTTCTTTTCCCTCATCTCGAGTCATTTTAAGTTCTTATTTTGTGATATCCAACTATGATTTCTAAAACCTGTTCTGTCTCTTGATCATGAATTTGATTTAGTTTTACAATTTGATCGGTCAAAATTCGGGCTTTATCTTCACAAGCCCGGAAACTTTGTTTAAACCCACTCATTCTTGATACTTTCTCGACATTTATTAATTTCTGGAGAATTACAACAGAACCTCCTACGGCAGGTATTAAAATTTTAATATATAATTTTTTTAAATTAATTCTATTGTTTTAATTATTATTTTTAAAAAATGAAAAAAACTGTATATGTAAGTCAACACAAAATTATCGATATGTTTGGCGTGGTAAAACTCTTGGTGGTTCGACTTGGCTTAGAAAACTTTGAAAGAGTTAAGAAAGGTTTTGAGATGGACATTTTTCAAAATCACCAAAAAAAAAAAAAAAAAAAAAAAAAAAAAAAAAAAAAAAAAAAAAAAAGGAAGGATTCTGCTCTCAAATTGCAGTCCATTATCAATGTGTACAATTCAAAACAACGAAGATTAATTATCAAGCACAGTAAAAGATGCCTTGGATCCTCCCAGCCTAAACTATGCGCAACTAATCAGATATTAAAAAAAAATACAGTTAACCGGAGAGGATTTTTGTTGTTTGGGATATGGGACCGCTAAGTACGGCTTCTATTCTATATCTCGATCGAAAACTAACCATATCTCTCTCTCGTTCTTGTCTAGAGTCAGGCCAAATTTATGCCATTTGGGATCAAAGGTGCCGCACGGATCACTGGGAGTTTTTAGCCCCGTGACAACGTTGGTCGGTATTGAAGAGGATTATAATCGCAGGCAATGTGGACAAATTTGAAAGTTTATGATAATGGAGTGGCTTGAAAGCAACTGATGGTAATATGTGCTTGGGCCACATTGAGGCAGTGCCAGCTCTCCAGTTTTTGTTCATTTGTCTCACTAGGTTGGATCTTGTCTCCATTTTCAGATGATTCAAGTATATGCGTGGTGCGCGTGCGTCCTTGACTTGTTGTGTGTTGAGGGGGGGGGGTGAGAGATCCTTGACATATCTGAAATGGCGACAAGATCACCTTAGTGAGGAGAAATGCAACAAAAAATGGAGAGCTGGCGCTCCTCAATGTGGCCCAAGCACATATTTACATCAGTGCTTTCAAGCCACTCCATTATATAAACTTTCAAATTTGTCCACATTGCTGCGATTATATCCTCTTCATACCGACCAACGTTGTCACGGGGCTAAAAACTCCCAGTGATCCGTGCGGCACCTTTGATCCCAAATGGCATAAAAATTTGGCCTGACCTAGAACAGAACGAGAGAGAGATTATTGGTTATTTTTCGATGAGATATAGATAGAAGCCGTTACTTAGCGGTCCCATATCCCAAACAACAAAAAATCCTCTTCCGCGTTAACTGTATTTTTTTTTAATATCTGATTAGTTGCGCATAGTTTAGGCTGGGAGGATCCAAGGCATCTTTTACTGTGCTTGATAATTAATCTTCGTTTTTTTGAATTTGTACACATGATAAGGACTGCCAATTTGAAGCAGAATCCTTTCTTTTTTTTTTCTTTTTTTTTTTTTTTTTTTTTTTTTTTTTTTTTTGTGATTTTGAAAAATGTCCATCTCAAACCCTTTCTTAACTCTTTCAAAGGTTTTCTAAGCCAAGTCGAACCACCAGAGTTTTACACGCCAAACATATCGATAATGTTGTGTTGACTTTACATATACGTTTATTTGTCATTTTTAAAATATAATTAAAACAATTAGAATTAATTTAAAAAATTATATATAAAAATTTTAATACCTGCCGTAAGGGTTCTTGTTGTAATTCTCCAGAAATTATAAATGTCGTGAAATATCAAGAATGAATGTGTTTAACAAAGTTTCCGGGCTTTGTGAAGATAAAGCCGAAGTTTGACCGGATCAAATTGAAACTAAATCAAATTCATTGATCAAGACGACAGAACAGGTTTAGAAATCATAGTTGGATATCACAAAATAAGACTTAAAATGACTCGTAGATGTGAGGAAAACCAAGGCTTCTAAAATTTATAGAGAGCAGGTTAACTGGAACTATCGGTTGACCGTAACTGAGAATTGGTTGACTGATATCGTCGATAGAAGTTCTTTACTCTCTGTTGAACTATCGGCCAACTGAAACTACAAATTAGTTGACTAAAATGAAGTTACAGTCGATAGTCAGAAATAAAGTTTGTTGATAAAAAATTTTCAGAATTTGAGGTGCAATCTATTGGTCGGCAGAATAAGAAAATGTGTGGCCCTGGATTTGGACGGGTTCGGCACGAAGGTACGCAATCTGCGTAGTTTCCGGTCGACCGGAAACCAAGGACCGGTCCACCGAAACTATCGGGCTGGGCACGAGTTGGGCTGTAATTGGGCCGCGCGCGAGTTCGGTTCTCAAGCTTTGTCCCACATTGGCTGGACAAAGAAGATGGTGTGTTTATAAGCTTGGGAGGCCAAGCTCTATCACCAACCAAGATAATCACCCTTTTCCGGAAGGGAAAAGGGCCCGGTTCCGTGGTGGGGCCGGGGCTT
>MJHO01000593.1:0-22185 GCA_002076135.1 Xerophyta viscosa | reverse complement strand
TCCTTTGTCGGTATGTCATTCCTTCAGCTGTTGCTTTCCCTACCGTCTCTGCGCTCTCCACGTTGTCAATCTTGTTTCCTTCATCGCATCCTCGCCTTCCTGTTATGTTTATTTACTTACTAATTTTAAAATGTTAACGCATATGGCTATTTAGATTTTTAACCTTTTGAATTTTTATAAAATACAAAAATAAATGCTAATTATTGGCATGGATGGGTACAGTATAATTTGTGAGTTTAGCATGTGCGGAGATCCAATTTACCCAACTCGGCTTGGCTCGATACTGATTATCGTGGAAAGATTTTAATATACCTAAGATCTTATTTTTTGTCCTATTTGAAAAACTAGGTTAAAGTCATCTAGTAGGGTTATCGGATGGAATTATTTGTTTGCTTGTGTCAGACCTGATGAGTTATGTTTTAACAAAGATACTACCCGAAAAAAAGTTAATTGCTTAGGGATGACATCATTATATACTTCATATTTAATGCGTTGTGTTTTCAAAGATGTACGTTGGGAACAACCAATCCTCGATATCTGACGGTTTGACCAAAAACTTGCGAGGCCTTGCATTTGCTTTACTCCTTCGGCCCGACTTAGGTAATGGTGGCGTGGTGCATTCGATGTTGATGTATGATTGTACTCGTTGGAACCTGTCAGATGTGGCGGCTATACCTGTCTCCATTTGATTTGTTGTGTACAGTTTTTCTTTCTATAAGCTTTTGCAAACATGGAATGTAGTCGTTGAACCTCTTTGAAGACATAGTTTTTTATATGTGCTTTTGATCTAGGAGCTTCTGAGGGAGGCCTAGAATGAGGCTCCGGAGCATGCAAAATATCTTGAAGATGAATTGAATAAGCTAAGGTAGGTACATGCACGTGGCTCTATCTGTGTGGCTCTAACTGCATGGTGCAATATTTCCTTCCAGGTCGGTTTACAGGATATGAATTTTTAAATTCATGAAATTTTCATATAGTATGATTCGAGATCCTTGAGATTCTTTGGTTGAAATTCTTTGTTTTGATAGCAAATTTGTTACGAAGTATTCTAAAAGCGTTTCTCCAAATCTGTTATGAGTGAAAACATATAAAGAATAAGTAAATTTCTTAGAGAAGTTGAGAGTGAGTGTCTGTAAGAATTGTTTGAGAAAATTCACAAGATATTCTAGACAAGGTTTACCGTGCCGTGCCGTTTCGAGTTTCGGTAAATTCGGATCTCGAGACGTGCCGACCGTGCCATTCGTGCCGTGCCGACCGTGCCGATAATAAAATATTATATTTATATTTTATATTAAAGTAAAATGTAAAAAAACCACAAAAATAAATAAATACAAATAAACAAATAAAAGGATATGAAGTCACGAACTAGAAATGTTTATGTCACAATGTTTAAGTTTATCGTTTCTACTTAATCTCGGGGTTTTGCCATATTTGTTATTCATTGTAAATTATCCCTTATTGGCAACAATTTGAAAGGATATGAAGTCACGAACTAGAAATGCTGGTTCAATTCTTCCATAGTTGATACTCATGTGAGAAAGAAGCCTAAGACCTGAAGTAGCTTTTGGGTTCTTGGGGACCTCTAAAGGAAGAGGCTTGTAAATCAATTTTGTAACGTTGCTTCTGGGAAAAGGCCCAATTTTAAGGGCTGTGCTTAAAATTTTTGGATTGACCGTGGTAAAGGCTCTTTGATTGAAATAGTACTATGCGTGTTAGTTTTTGGGTTTTAGATTGACCTGGTAACTTCGGCTTTGACACCATTCAAATAGCGTATTCAATATGTATGTAATAGTTACTTAGTAGTCAATTCCCAATTTCCCAATTTTATGGTGTTTAATTGCGTTCTTTTTCATCCTTTTTATGGAGGTCGGTTAAAGCAAGTTTTTATACTTGCGTTTTGTTGAGTTGTCATTCAGGAGTCATTTGATTTTTACGGAAAAACTAGAAAATTGTGACGCAATTTATTTTTTATACTTGCGTTCAGCTTTCTTCCTGCATTCAAGTATGCAACCTCTAATGAATCCGGAGTATTTGTATGTTCTATCTCCATTAGCAATAGCCATTATGTTTTCTGTATTGTGTTCATGAATAAAGTAAATTTCTGTTCAGTTATCATTTATTATGTAGAAACCTTCCCCAGGTTGCACATGACAGTGAACAATCCATAGACAGATGAGAGCTTGAATCCGCAACAATTCTACAGAGATCCTCTTCTCTGTACAACAATCCATAAACAGATTAGGGCACATGACGGAGCACTAATCCTCTCTACAGCAGCGTTATCCCAACCCCGTTGAGCCGGTGAAAACAGATTTGTTCCACATAAAGCCCAATGTGGTGCCTTTGAGATACGTTTCAGACGTCGCAATTTACAATGGAAAAATAACGAGAACCGGAAAGGGAGGGACCAGAGCTCGAAAAAAAGTTTATTGGAATCCCAACAACGAGGGAGAGTGATCAGAACAAGTACTATGTAAGTGTTTGAGAATATATGTGAAACCAATCTGAATTTGCCAAGCTCCTATCTAATCTCTGCCACAAATTAGTGCGATGCCACGTAAAAAACCTAGGTCTAACAACCCAATACTATATATTCAGTTAAGGAAGTCTGACATAGATATCAGATCTGGGTCAGCACCACCTTTCCATTCCGATCTTGTAAATGTCAATTGTAGGACCTCTCAGGCCTTCATTTCTGAGAATGATCGCTTTTTCCTTCATCTCCCTAGCCTTTTGGGATACTTTTCTCAATTCCTCAACCGCCCTTTCCACTTGTTGCCGAAGTTCCCTATGCCTCTCCTGCACAAATAGCTCTTCATCCATATGGATAAATTTCATTCCCGGGATCCGACCTTGGTACACTGGACCATGTTGGAAGTCAATTATGGATTAAGAAAAATGAGCTTGAGAATTTTTGGCTATGAGGCTCAAAGAAGATCCAGGTAGACAAGGATGAGTCATGGGGAGGCAGGCAAGGGAAAGGGGATGTTTGCTTTGGTACCTGTCAAATCCCGCTTGTAAAGTGTCAATGTTTTTGGTGAAATTCAAGTTATTGCGTTCGAGTATGTTAGTTATATGAACAACAATTTTTTGTTACGGAGTCCCAGTAGCCCTATCATATATGTATCATTTGTCACATGTTTGAAGATTTTGTATAACTGACATATATTTTATGTTCTAAGGTATAACTGCAGGAAACGTTAAATGTGTCCTTTGAAAAAGAGAAGTGGACATCTTCGGAATCAATGGCAAGCGCTGAGAGGATGTAGAAAGAAGCATGTGAGCAGATGAGTAAAATCTTCTAAAGAACTGCTTTAGATACACTGTTACAACTGTGTTTATGCGTTCTCTAGAGGTAGTCTTCTTTAATAAACCAATTTCATCATGCATGCTTTTTTTTTAAAATAACAATTTATGCATGATTTTCATGAGGGTAGGGCGATCATGACATTTCTCAGTATATACTTATTATCCAAGTAAAATTTGTACATTTGTTCACCGACTAGGCGACTTGAATTAAATGCTAAAAGGGGTAGTCGGCTGTCTAGGTTTCTGCATTGTCGTTATTGAACCGGCTTTTGGATAGTGTTGGAACATGTGAATCAATTGTATGTACGTTGAGGCAGCCCAGTTTTTATGAAGTTGAGGTTGTTTGCATTTATTATGGCGATGCTGCTTCGTTGGGACTATACCTTGTTTATATTTGGATATCTACTAACAATTTGGTAGTCAGTACAGCTTGACAAACCTTGCACAGTGATCATTTTATTATGATTCCTTTGTTTTCTCTTGGTATTTAATTGGAATGATGATTTATGAGAAAATTCCATTCTCAAAATGGAATGATGATTTATGATTCCTTTGTTTTCTCTCTCTCTTCTTCTCTTCCATTCTCAAAATGATGTTAATCATGCTTTCGGCTGCAAGGGAATTGGAAGGAGTCTTCCTAGCTTGTATGGCACAAAGTTAAAGAACAAGGAAAATTTGGAACTAGAGCATAATTCTTCACTAGAGGAGTATAGTCTAGTTGCAAGGTGTTGGTTATGTTTTTATCCTTGATTTATCATGAAAGGATGCTAGTCTTCTAGCAACGAGCACCTTTGCTATTGGAATTGTCCAACTGTAACTTCCAAAAAGATATTGACATGTTTCTTCATATTTTATAGTGATGGTGTTGGTTTTATGTTTGTTCTCAAGTTGCTTATTTCCAAGTTTGAATACAAAGTTGTGTTTACACAAACTATCAAAAGTCCCTCTTTGAAGCTAGTGAGGCTGTTTGCTTAAAATTTTGTTTGACTGTTAGTAAAAAGGCTCTTTGATTGAAATAGTACTACGCGTGTAAGTTTTTGGGTCTTAGATTGACCTGGGAACTTCGGCTTTGACACCATTCACATAGCATATTCAATACGTATGTAATAGTTACTTAGTACTTGTTCCCAATTAAGCCTCAAAGAATGTTGTTTCCCAATTGTCAAAGTAGACATGTATAATTTAATACGCAATAATCATCATAAGGCAAGTGTTCAGAGTAATACTATTATACCAATATTTTTTTGTGATGTGTGATTGCAGGTATATATATATTATATATATATATATATGTTCAGAGTATATCTTTTATACCAATATTTTTTTGTGATATGTGATTGCAGGTATATATATATATATATATATACTATCATGTTTTATGCGTCGGCATCCGTAGGATCGGCACCAATCCGGCAGCCCGTTTCCGCAGCTCGGCCATTTCGGTTGGCACAAACGCGCAATCTGGTTAAAAAAAGAGATGAGAAAAAAGAGGCGGGCCGCCGTCCATGCGTTTTTTTTTTTCTTCAAAGAGAGAGCAAAATAGGCGTGGGCATCTGGTCTGAGGTTCTTCTTCCGTCTTTTTTTTTTCTAACAAATGAATACAGCTGCCGAGACAGCTGGAGGTAGCAGCTTTTAACGGCTGCCCTGGGATTACATGCTAAAACTGATTAGTGGGATTACATGCAGTCACATTCATTGTAGGTCTCTAAACGCGTCAACAAAAAAGACGTAAGATATGAGGTGTAATTAAAGCTATTTAGAGGTAACGGGACCATATGGGAACTTCATAACTTTCTTTACTGATATTGTTGGTGTCTCCTTGAATCCTTCTTTCTTTTAAAACAGATGCATCTAAGCCAAGTTGAAAATTATTACAAGAGCAAACTGGAGAGAGAAGTATCATCGAGACAAAAACTCGAAAAGCTATCTTTGCTTGTGCGTTGAAGTTTAATTTGATTATAGGTATCATTTGTTATTTTCAGGCTTTTTCGTTTCACTTTCACTTAGATAACTCAACTAAATTTACATTGAATTCATTTTGCTTTTGCCTCCTCTCCTATCTATGTTGCTCAGGATGAGGTTGAAATGCTATTATGGTGTTTAATTGCGTTCTTTTTCATCCTTTTTTGATGGAGGTTGGTTTATAATGCAATTTTTCACACTTGCGTTTTGTTGAGTTGTCATTCAGGAGTCTTTTGATTTTACAGAAAAACTACAAAAAATTGTTGAAAGCCGATCGGTGAAAAAAGACAAGGAGAACCAAATGCGTTCAGCATTCTTCCTGCATCCAGTGTGCAACCTCTAATGAATCCGGAAGATTTGTATGTTCTATCTCCATTAGCAATAGCCATTGTGTTTTCTGTATTGCGTTCATGATTGAAGTAAATTTCTGTTCAGTTATCATTTTTTTTGTAGAAGCCTTCCCCAGGTTGCACATGACAGTGAACAATCCATAAACAGATGAGAGCTTGAATCCATGACAATTCTACAGAGATGACATTGTGACAGAAGCACTAATCCTCTGCTTTGTGCAATGAGGAATTGGCTGATGTTTGCCTGCCTATATTCGAGGCAGATTTGAAAGTGAATCTGCCATGTAAATCAGGCCTCCAAAGCATCTTATATTTGCTGGAGCTGCAAAGTTGAATGAGCTGATTCATTGTGAATTCTCAGGAAAGGTATGAACTTTCCAGCAACCTATGATTCCATCCTTCAGCATTAATGAAATCTTTCATTTTAACATCCTGGGTAGTTAGCCCATTACACCTAGTGATCAAGCTAGTGTTTCCTACCCAGATATCCAGCCAGAAATCAATGTTACCGTCACCTACACCATAAGAAATGTGATGGTCCGCAATGTCTCGAGCTTGTAATAGCCATTTCCAAACAGGTGAGAAAGTAGACTTTGCGTTCCAAGTAGAGCAGTGATGAATAGAAGCATAGTTATCTCTCATGAATCGGGAGAAAAGTGAGTTCTGTTTTTTGAACCGCCACCAGATTTTTATTTCAATTGCTGCTACTACATCCCTTTGCTCTGCACCGAATGATTCCTGAGGAAATTAGCAAACATAGACTTAAGACGTCAAAGCACCTCAGAGGAGGTTTAATTGCATGAAAGATGTATGTGGCATCGCTTCGCACAAAGGATGGACTTGATTAATACAAGCTTACCTGCTGCAGACAAAAAATTAGAAGGCCAGTTAGCTAAACTTTGTTGTACTTAAGATATAAGACCTAAACAGGCTCGTGCTCTTCCTTCCAAGGTAAAGTAGGGCTCCTTAAGGGAAATCATCTCGCTTGATTCCTGTGATATGTTAATAAGCATGTACTCTAACTATCAGGAGTGGTAGGATGGACAACAGCGTAAACAGTTTTTACTAGCATTTATCTTCTTGACCCAAAACACTTCATGGCGTATGTAGAAGTCCATAGTTTATGTAAAGCTTTGGCAGAACAATTCGCGAATATTATACAATCATCCGCGAATGCTGAGTAAGAAACTAAAGCCTTGCACGCTGCGTGATATCTAACGTAAGTGTAACGTCCCATAAGATGATCCAATTAACAGGACAGATACTCAGAGAGAACCACGAAAAGTAACGGGGGAGAGTGGAGCACCTTGTCGCAATCCCCTAGTTGAATGAAAGAGCCCTCGTAAGCTCCCATTAATTTTTTGAGATTAAATTGTGGGGAAGTAAGTATCCCATTAATTAATACTGAAAACCAGCAAGAACAGAATAATCATCTGGAACACCATAGAAATAAAGCCTTCCCTGAAGCCAAGGCATTTCAACACTAGAAACATAAAATCCCAGTCGACCCTGATCAATAGGCTTTCTCCGTATCAAGTTTAAGAACAACATTACCGCCTCCTACCTTCCTCTGAAGGGAGTGGGTGAGTTCTTGGGCTAAGAGAACATTGTCGTCGATCCAGCATCCCTGTATGAACCTGGACTGATTTAGAGCTAATTTCTCCGCAACCAACTACGGATGACAAGCTACTAGTATTTTTGAGATGATTTTAGATGATATTTTACAAAGACTGATGGCGCGGAATTCTTTCCAAGAGACAGGAGACCGTACCTTTGGAACTAATACCAAATTAGTGCTAGTGAAACTACGCGGAAATGGTGAGCCTAGGAAAAAATCACAAACGGCCTCTAGTAGATCATGTTTAATAACACCCCAACAACTCTTATAGAAGCTACTATTAAAACTGTCCGGTCCTGCAGCAGATTCCGCGGCTATGGAAAAGACCGCATGACATAGCTCGGCAAGAGAAGGCCGCATCATCAAAATCCACATTATCTGTTTCAGAGATAAAGCTAGACAGTAACCCAGAGGAGCCGTTGCTAGTATAGTCGAGTCCTTCGTCAGAAGCTTGCTAAACTAGCCAACTGCTGATTCTGTTATGGGATTCTGATCCACCAAAACATCACCTTGGCAGTTCTTTATTTGGTGAATCCTAGCTGCAGAGTGTTTATGTTTAAACATGGAGTGGAAAAAATTAGTGTTGCTTTCTCCTGCTTTTAACCACTTGATATTAGCCTTCTTTTTCCAGTATAATACCTCATAGTGAAGTTGTCTCATCATATCAGCCCGAGCAATTGTGCAAGATTTTTCGATGTCTCTAGTTTTTTCCTTGTGGTTGTGTATTTTCAAAATGGAATGGCATTAGCTATTTGGATTTTGGGTTTATTGGTTTGTATTTTTGCATTTTTAAGGTGGTTTATGGCCTTACCTGCTTTGCAATTTTTATTGTATTCATTTTGTGAGTAGCATAAGGGAATTTTTGCGGAGCATGTATTTCTTTATACTATTTCTTCTTTGTAAATTGTCCTGATTTTTAAGTCGTCCTAGATAGGTTCCATAAAATATCTCATGCCTTGCTTCTTAATGATGGCATAAGGTTGTCTTGCATGGCATGCAATTTCATCATTGCATGATGTATGATTGTTCTGATTGAGGAACTGCAGGTGCTGCGACACATGTCAACTTTCCTGATTAAGACCAAAATTGCGGTGATGAAGCTAGGTGGTGGCTAGAGGAACGTATGCCGATGAGATGAAACAAACGAGAGGGTTTTTTAATTATACATGAATATGCGTGAAATTTTTTGTAACCTCAAGGATAAAAGTGTCTTGCCGCTTACTACAAACAACTTACCTTTGAACTATTTGATTAGCATCTTTTTGAGATACCTCCATTTTATGCCTCTCTAAAAGAAGCCTGAGGGTTTCTTCGTTTTCTTAATAGTTTCTTGATTTATCTCTTCGGCTGAAGGGTTATACGGAAGTCTCCGTCGGGGCACTACGTACAACTTACACTCCTCAGATCTTGCCCAGGTGGAGCTTATCGCCAGGATGTTGTTATGGTATATGCTATATAAAGACTTGTGCAGTTTCTTTCTCCGAATCATCTTTCATGAGCTCTTATATTACTTATTTCCTTACTAGTTGACTAGAGCATTGATTTTGACAATAAGTTAGATTTAAATCAAGACATGGATCTGAGTATAGCATAGTTATGCACAACGAGTGAGTGACCTGCAGGTCCGGTAGCAGCCGACCTTCTTATTGAAACCATTACAGTGGTGTTTTTTTATTTTATATTTAATTATTTTTGACAATTAAAGATATGGAGGAGATACTATGAAAAAAGCTGTAGTCAGTGAGTTGATTTAATGGAAGGGCCACTTCTTTTCTGATTCTTTGCTTATTATTTGTTTAATATAAATTTGGGTTACTATATGACCTGCCAGATGAGCAAATTTCTGATCAGACGCTTACTTAGCTAGGGAACCACAATTAGGATTGTAGCTTTATTTTTATTTATTTTTGACAATAAGGATATGGAGGGGGATACTATGAAAAAACTGTAGTCAGTAAGTTGATTTTATAAAAGGGCCACTTCTTTTCTGATTCTTTGCTTATATTTGTTTAATATAAATTTGGGTTACTATATGACCTGCCAGTTGAGCAAATGTCTGATCAGAAGCTTACTTGCCTAGGGAACAACAATTAGGATTGTAGCTTTATGGAGGTTGTAGAGTAGGGTACTCTTGATAAATGAATATCTTTTCGAACAATGTTAATGTTGTAAGTTTTGCAATTTCTGGAGTATTGGTTTTGGGTCATGCCGGTAAGTTTTCAAATTTGCATTCTGATGCCTGAAGATGGTAAAGTTCTTTGGTTTCTTTGGCAATCACATGACTACTCATAACTTTGTACTTCATAGTGATGTTAATGCTTATAGACGTCCCAACAGTTCTTATTGCTAACCCATTGTTTACTATGTTTCTGTAGAAATATTATGAGGAATCCCTTAAATCTAGCAAGGTGGTTGAACGCACCAACAAGCTTTTGAGAGAGTAATAAGTTGAGATTGATGCATGTCAGGAATCAGCTTTAGTACCAAAAAAAACTTTTACTCGATAGCATTCTCATCTTGTTGTCTGCTTCGCTATTGTATAAATAACAAAAGAAACATAGAAAATATCATTAAATATAAAATTGTGGTAGTAATATTGCGGAGAGTACGATTTACAACCTTTTGAATGTCTTTGCCTATGACCATGGTCATACTTTTGTTATATAAAAATTAAATGTTAATATTAAAATATAAAATTCATTATTTGTGTAATATAAATTTTGCATATCGAACTTGTTTTATTTACTGTTTTTATTTTGTTCTGATTTAATAATTTGTTATATTATATAAGGTTTTTTTTGCTAATGTTTAAGCATCCAACTCTTCTTGTTCGGTGAAACATTTATGTTAGATGCTGCTATATGATGATCAACTGAAGTTTTATTTATGGTTGACCTCAGGAACGTCTAAAACTGAGGTGCCGTTTCAACAAACAAAGAATCTAAGCTCACAGATGCAATAACTCAATTCCAAGCTCGAACAGGAGCTCTTCAAATGTCAAGCAGAACTTTCTGAAAGGGAGAAGATGCTCAATGATTTTATGGAAGCCAATGTCTTATACAGCCTAGTTTTAGTGATATCCATGAATCTTATTCATTTCCATTAAAGAAATACAACCTAGTTAATTACATGAGATGCGTTTACTTATAGTAGTGCTATCTTTCTCTTTTTTCACTGTTTATTCCAGGCAAGTGCAAAACAAGAAAACGATAGGCAAAAAAAGCTTACAATATTAAAGGTTGAAAATACTTCCATTAAGTTATTTCTGTACTTCAATGGATTTGTGGCAAGTTGTCAATTGTACTAGTAATATAACCGTTTAATCTCATTTACAGAGAAAAAATGAGACATTAATAAAAGAGGAGGAACTGAGCAAGGAGATTCAGTCGCTGCAAAAACAGGTAGATGAGTTGAAAAGTAAACCTCTGTGCTAGAAGATTGTGGTTATGCTGTGTGAGACTCCCCATTCTTTGAGCTTGATCTGCTTAAAATTTGCAGCGTAAAGATCTCACTGAAGGTTCAGATGATGCGGCAAAAGGAAGGGATAAGAAATATGAAACTAGAATACAGGTCTGCACTCCTTCGTTGTTTCTCTATGGGAGACAAAAATATTACTTTTCTGACTTGGTATTACTTTGACGTCAAACCAACAAATTGATAACAGATGTTGTAAAGAATCCTAGAGAAGGAAAGAGATGAAAAGCATAAACAAAAAGTGTACCAGAAGAAGACAGAAAGAGCGGTATTCTTCAAAATGTTACGCAGGTGCTTTTAATATAGTTTCAGACTTATTATTCTCTTGTTGGTCTATGTTATCACTAAAATCACATTATTTACCATATTTAAGAATGTAAAGTTGTTCATGCCAGTTGCATGACTGCTCATTAGTCTTTCTTTTGTGCTTTTAGTCTCTGCTTCACCTTCAGAATATTGACAAATGATCTGCAGATATTAATCATGTGGCTTCTCATAACTCCTTGGAAAAAGCTTATTATATTTGTTGAAGCTTAATTACTAAATCATGCAATACAAAGAACTTATGTTGTTGTGATAGGTTATCTAGATATAATTGATTTCGTAGTGATCGACTGATAGTCAAGGTATTCTCATTGCTTCTTTTGTTGTTTGCCGATGGAATCTTCTCTATTGACGTTAATAACCTTGTCAGTAACCACTATGACATGAAAGTGTTTTCACTGAGGAGCGGATGATTTTTTTAACATTCATTTTTATTGAATTATTCATTACGCTTGCTTTAGCTGAGTATGAACTAGTGATAGTAGCATATGATTTGTTGAGTGAAGAGACGAGCGCGCGATAATAAAACTGCACAAAAGGTGATTGACGATATCTAGAAGCAGGTTTACAACCATCTGTTTGATTCCTTCTTTGTAGTGAGATCCTAAGTTTGACTGCCAGTGTTGTATTCTGTTTATATTATGGCAATCCTGATGTTTCCTCTCAGATTGTTGCAGCGGATAAAAGTGGTGGTTCTAGCACTTGAAAGAATATTTTTGCATTTTCTAAGAGAGTCTCTATAACTGTTAAATTTCAAAGATGTGAACGGATTGGTTGAGCAGAATGTGCAGTGTCATAACCTTGTACGGCGTCTGTCTGATCAAGTTAAAAAGAAAGAATCAGAACTTTAGGTAATTCTTCCACGAGAAGTTATGGGGCTCCCATTGTCTTGTATATCTTTTACTTTCGGTTAATGTGGTTATCATTCACATATACTATAGGAAGTATCATTCACACATACTGTAGCAAAGATCATGCACATGTTGATTTGCTTATTTTTGGTGTTGTCTTGTTTGGTTGTTATTAGAAGTTCCAATTGGAACTTCAAAAGATCATCGATGAAGCAGCTGCAAAGGTTGAAGTTGTGCCGTAAAAAGGTCGAGGTACAGGGCCGCATGGTTGAGTCTCTCCATAGGTCAGTAACCGTTTTTGGGGACCTTATGTTCAGTGCTATGAAAAGTGCATCGTGCACAGGAAGTACATCATACGTGAAGTTGATCTAAGTTTATTGGTTTTCTCTGCAGGTGGTAATGTTGAAAAAGTTATATGACGAAGAGCAAAAAAATCGTGCTTCAAACCGTTCATCTAACGATTCTCAAGGTATTTTTCTTTATTTACTTGGTGGTGGTTCCTTTATGTTGGGTTTTTCATTTAATCTGTTCGCCATAAGGAACTATCCCGAGCAGAATACTTTCAAATATGAGTTTTGAAATAACAATTTCCATTAGATTTTACCCCATATTGCAAGCTTATTAGCTTGAATAGCAGCTATAGCTGGTGCACATATGGTGTCTGATTTTAAAGGTCATTATTGTTTGTTTTAGCTCTTGCATACTGTTTATTTGTTTCGTATGTCTGTTTGTAAGAAACAAAGAGATAACAGTAGAATTAAGGTATCTCTCTTGCCCTACACGTGGTTGTGCCGGCAATTACCGCATCGGCATAGGCATGCAAGACAAAGGAGGACAAGGCGGAAAGGATACACCATCCTGCCTCCTTTGCCGGTATGCCATTCCCTCAACTGTTACTTTCCCTGCCGCCTCTACGCCCTCCACATTGTCAAACTTGTTTCCTTCGTCGCATCCTCGCCTTTCTCTTATGTTTAATTATTTAGTAATTTTAAAATGTTAATGCACATGGCTATTTATATTTTTGAACTATTTGGATAATTATAAAATACAAAATAAAAGTTAAAATACGACAAGTTACGAGACTCCCATTTTCTTGTATATCTTCTGCTTTCTGTAAAAGTGGTTATCATTCACAATACTATAGGAAGTATCATTCACACATACAGTAGCAAATATCATTCACATGTTGATTAGCTTATTGTTGCCGTTGTCTTTTTTATTTGGTTTTAGATCTCCCAATTGGAGCTTTTGAAAGAAACACCGATGAAGCAGCTGCAAAGTTTAAAGTTGTTGTCAAAAGGTCCGAGGTACAGGTCCTCATGGTTGAGTCTCTCCATAGGTCTGTAAGCCTTTTTGGGGACCTTATGTTCAGTGCTATGAAAAGTGCATCGTGCACATCAAATACATCATACGTGAAGTTGATCTATGTTTATTGGTTTTCTATGCAGGTGGTAATGTGTAAGAAGTTATATGAGGAGCAGAAAAATCGTGCTTCAAACCGTCTTCCAACGATTATCAAGGTATTTTTTAATATTTTTTTATTTTATTTTATTTTTTTTATGTTTTTTGGAGTTTTAAGACATTGTCTGTTCCTTTCTTCTTTTAGTGGTGATATAATGTTGTGAAAAATGAAGAATTGTAGGGAAGCTTGTTAACTGCCAGAATGCTAAGAAAAAGTTATGAAGCTGTGCATGCCTCTAAAGATAAGGCTAGGTAGCTAGCTATTGAGGTCGGTATTGCTACTACAATTTCCTTTTAAAAGTATTTGTTTGAAAAGCATGTTTTTAAATTGACCCGAGTTTTCACACAGGTCTTAGTTTTGAAGCATGACATAGAAATTGTAGAGAACTCAAAAAGACGAGCGACTGATGAAGTTACGAGTTTGACATAGAAAGTAGGCGGGCAATAGGTAGCTAGTTTTTTGGTTGATAGGTCTCTACGCCTGGGATTTTATGCTGGTGTGCTCTTCAATATGAAACCATGTCTTCTTGCTTTTCATGCGGTTTATTCTACCGATTCCTATAACTTTGACATACGTTGTATTTTGTTCAGTTAAGTCTTGACACAATTCTTGGCACATAGGAGGTTCGTCAGCTATTTATGTTTATTGTTTATGTTATTTACTGTTTGTTTACATTTAAGTGATATGTGTCTCCTTTTATATGTTGCAAAGTGTGAGGTCTAGGGAAAGGAGACATATGGAGGAGTCCTTGAAGCAAGTAGAAGTAAGTTGTCACTAGTAATTCCTAAGGAGTTCTCAACCTTGAATTAATCTGTTTAAGTTCTACTTACTCTCTGGGTTTTGCCATATTTGTTATTTTCATTGTAAAATATCCCTTATCGGCAACAATTTGAAAGGATATGTAGTCACGAATTAGAAGTGTTGATTCTATTCTTCAGTAGCTGATACGCATGTGAGAAAGAAAGCCTAAACCTGAAGTACCTTATCTTTGGACGTTTAAAGGGCAAGCTTCATCGCAGGTTTCTTGCTCTATAGCCAGAGTAGGTACATTAAAGGGAAGACGCTGAGAAACGAATGCCTAATCAAATCTGATTCTTAGCGCCCAAAACTTAAAAAGAGACGGATTCGACTCAGAGCGAGATAGATTACATCATCTTTGTTCAGGCACTCTATCGAAAGACTTTGCTGAACTTCACTGATAAAGACATTTTTCAGTCTAACCTGAAGAGACAAGAGGGAGACAATAAAACTGCATAAAAGGTGGTTGACGATCTCTAGAAGCAGGTTTACAGCCATCTGTTTGATTCCTTCTTTGTAGAGAAATCCTAAGTTTGATTGCTAGCGTGTATTCTAATTATACTATGCAACATCCAACTGGAAAGCTTTTTTGGTTTTTGTGGCTTTATGATTTCTTCTTCTGGAGTTCTAGGTATTTAAATTCGATGTGGATGCAAAGGTATAGGCGATCCTGATGTTTCCTCTCATATTGTTGCAGCGGATATTGGTGATGTTTCTGGCACTTGGAAGAATATTTTTGCGTTTTCTAAGAAACTCTCTATCACAGTTAACTTTCAAAGATGTGAAAGGATTGGTTGAGCAGAATCTACGGCTTCATAACCTTGTATGGCTTCTGTCTGATCAAGATAAAAAAAAAAAGAAGTAGAACTTTACTTAATTTTTCTGACGAGAAGTTTACGGGCTCCCACGTCTTGTATATCTTTAACATTATGTAAATGTGGTTATCATTCACATATATTATAGGAAGTATCATTCACACATATTGTAGCAAATATCATTCACATGTTGATTAGCTTATTTTGATGTTGTCTTTTTTGTTTGTTATTAGAAGTTCCAATTGGAATTTCAAAAGATCACTAATGAAGCAGCTGCAAAGGTTGAAGCTGCGCTGAAAAGGTCCGAGGTACAAGGCCGCATGGTTGAGGCTCTCCATAGGTCTGTAAGCGTTTTTGGGGACCTTATGTTTAGTGCTATTAAAAGTGCGTCGTGCATAGGAAATACATCATACGTTAAGTTGATTTAAGTTTATTGGTTTTCTCTGCAGGTGGTAATGTTGAAAAAGTTATATGACGAAGAGCAAAAAAATCGTGCTTCAAACCGTTCATCTAACGATTCTCAAGGTATTTTTCTTTATTTACTTGGTGGTGGTTCCTTTTATGTTCCTTTCAATCCGTGTTTTTGAAATAACAATTCCATTAGATTTTACCCCATATAGCAAGCCTATAAGCTTGTATAGCAGCTACAGCCGGTGCATATTTGGTGTCTAATTTTAAAAGTCATACTCTTTGTATTACCTCTTGCATACTGTTTATTTGTTGCGTAAGTTCTGTTTATAAGAAATAAACAGATGACAGTAGAATTAAGGTATAGTGTCAGACCATAAGTCTCTCCTGCCCTGCACGTGGTTGCCGGCAATTACCACATCGGCATAGGCATGCGAGTCGATGATGCCAAGAACGGCATTCCCTGTCTTCTTTTTTACAGTAATCAAGATAAATGAAGACAAGGGAGGACAAGGAGGAAAGGATACCAACCTGCCTCCTTTGTCGGTATGTCATTCCTTCACTGTTTGCTTTCCCTACCGTCCTGCGCTCTCCACGTTGTCAATCTTGTTTCCTTCATCGCATCCTCGCCTTTCTGTTATGTTTATTTACTTAGTAATTTAAAATGTTAACGCATATAGCTATTTAGATTTTTAACCTTTTGGATTTTTATAAAATACAAAAATAAATGTTAAATGTTGGCTGATGGGACATTATAATTGTGAGTTTAGCATGTGCGGAAATTCCAATTTACCCAACTCGGCTTGGCTCGATACTGATAATCGTGAAAGATTTAATATACCTAATATCTTATTTTGATCCATTGAAAAAAACTAGGTTAAAGTCATCTAGTAGGTATCGGATGGAATTATGTTTCTTAGTGTCAGAGCCTTGAGAGTTATGTTTTAACAAAGATACTACCCTGAAAAAGTTAATTGCTTAGGGATGACATCATTATATACTTCATATTTAATGCGTTGTGTTTCAAGATGTACGTTGAGAACAACCAATCCTTGATATCTGACAGGGTTTGACCAAATAACTGCGAGGCCTTGGCATTTGCTTGGTAATGGTGCTGGTGCATGATGTTGATGTATGATTGTACTCGTTGAACCTGTCAGATGTGGCGGCTATATCTGTCTCCATTTAATTTGTTGTGTACAGTTTTTCTTTGTATAAGCTTTTGCAAACATGGAATTAATCTGAGCTTCTTTAAAAAGATCTTATGTGATAAGATCTTAAGTTTTGGCTGAGCGTCTTTAAAAAGATCTTATGTGATATGATCTTAAGTTAGACGGTCTGTGTGTGAGAAAATTAAAGTTTAGCTGTGACTGACAAAATTTCTGTAGAAGTGCTTTTGTCACTACTGGTTCATCTAGTGCAGGCCTCAGTTGATGATGTAGATGGCGAAACTATCAACTCTGATGAGGTATTTTTTCTTTGTAGTCCATTATTTTTAGTACAAAAACTATATTTGAAGTTGGTTCTTATATGAGTTTCTTATATGAGTTTCTAAATACTGATCCTTTTATATTTTTAATACATATTTGTTGAAGAACATTTAGTTTTGTTGGACGCTTTTCTAGCTACATATTGTAGGCATGCACACATTTGTTTTTCTTATTTGTATTCGTTGTTTCACCTTTATGTTAATTAAAAGCACAATGATTTGTTATTATTGTCAAGTACTTGAGAGGATGATTCTTTATTTGCCATTTGAAGCAACGATCCTTAAATTTCTTAACCTATGATACTATTAGATTACGACATGTACTCTATGCTTGATTATTTCTGCTGATATTTTTCCAATCATTGACATTTTTTCAGCTTGCTTGCAGATCACGATTGAGTTTTGGTTTGCTCATACTTATTGGATAAACCTTCTTTCAATTTAGTGTTTTCTTATTGTGTTTCATATTTAAATTTTGCATGCGAGGAAGGTTATATTGTCGGGATAGGAACCTATAAATCCCTTGAGGTGCGAGGATACTGAAGTGCTTAAATAAATGTAAAACTTAGGTGTGCAAGTTTTACACGTTTGCTTAGACAAGATCAATTTGAATGACAAATGAAAAGCCCGAAAGGTATACTTGTTGCCCCAACTTTGGAATAATGGGTGGCTATTTTTGTTTTCTACCCCAATCGAAATTAAATCATCTACTCAAAATCACTTCTCTTAATTCACTTGTCCTCTGAAATTTCCTTTTTCTTGCATGGCTGAAAGTGGGTCGTCTTAGTTGCGAACATTAGGCTTGTGCCAAACTCGTGGTTTATATGTTGTTTGGTCATAACAAAGTGCACGGTTACTATACAGTGTTTCCGCATACAATCTTAAAAAAAAAAAAAAACGTTGAAGCTGCTTTCGGTGATTTCCAGGTGGTCAAGAGCTGCTGTTTGAAATAACGTTTTTTTGCATAAATAGATGCATTGCTTCTGACTATTGTTAATTTGTCAGAAAATTGAAGAAATGTTGAAAGCAAAGCAGGAAGTCGAAAAGCTCAAGGAAGAAATGCCGCGTAAAAAGAGTCCATACTGCTTCGTTTCTCTGGGTTTCCATTATATTTGTATGATTTCAAAACACCAAATGGTTGTGTTGGCTAACTTTTTGAATTGATCATCTCATTTTTTTAGGTACTATCGAAAGATAGCAAATACATGACTAAGGCAATATTTCATTGTCTGGGATTCTGGATTTTGATTTGAAGACTTGAGCACAAAAAGTGGCCTCGGCCTGTTGGAAAGTTGTTACGTTAGAAAAGATGTCTTCCAAAAAAGTTCCAAAGCATGCATGACAATCAATGATGTCTGCCTTATAATTGATCGTACCCGGCATGTGCAATTTAGGAATCCATATTCGATACATCTAATAGAACTGAAAGGAAGAATTCAATTAAACCTCTTAATCTCTCGCTTGATATGTCAAGAGCTTCACTCAAAAATCGGAGGACCAGAAAAGGAAAAAGAGAAATTGGGGCCAAGTTTCCCGAGAGAACTCCTTCTCTCAGTTCTACTTCTACGGACGTTTAATCCGTCTGATCCTCTTTCCTAGGCTCTGCCTCCACTTATCTTTCTAATCTAGTAGTTTAAACTAAAAGTATAAATCCGCTGGAAAATTCTGCTATATACATACGGAATAGTTGTTGTAAGATGGAAGTTATTTAGTTTCAGATTGAATGTTAGAATAGATTAGATGAAAACTGAAAGGAGTGAATAAAAGATTTATCTGTATGCCCTTTTTGTCATTTTCTTTTCCCTTTTCTTTGTTTACCTGCAATATCCTTCTCTTATGTTGAGTGCTGAGGATTTTCGGACTGCAGTTTTTGCGGATCTTGAAGAATTTTCTCTATTTGTTTGAACTATCGGCTCTTACTCTTAGCTATCTTAGAAATTGAAATTTTGTATTTTGTGCGTAAAAGAATGTGCATGTGCAGTGAAGTTCAAAGATAATCTTCTTTGTAATTTCTATATATACTTCTATAGCATTTGTCAGATCATGTGGCATCACATTGTTGATTTAAATGAATGAGTCTGCTACTCAATGAGAACCCAAAATCTATGGGGGAAGAAGGTGTCCTTGACATGGCTATCACGTAAATCGGCATTTTAGGTTGTTATTTTATGTTGGAGTTAGCTTGCACACAGTGTGGAGTATGATAGGAATATCTTTGCAGCCAAGCTTTGAAAGAGAGAAGCTTGACAGCTTCTCATAACTCCCTGGAATTGCAGTAGGATTAAACTTTTTATTATTTATTATGTTATTGGATTTTTACGATGTGTCTAATCGTTTCTTCTTTTATGGTATATCATGTGTGAAAAATGGAGAATTGCAGGAAAGCTTGTTAACTGTCAAAAGATGCTAAGAAAAAGTTATGAAGCATGCATGCCTCTAAAGATAAGGCAAGGCAACTAGCTATTGAGGTTGGTATTGCTACTACAATTTTCTTTTAAAAGTCTTTGATGTTTTTAAATTGACTCGATGTTTACATAGGTCTCTGTTCTGAACATGACATTAGAAAGTAGCGGGGAATACGTAGCTAGTTTTTTTGTTGATAGGTCTATACGCCAGGGATTTTATGCTGGTGTGCTATTCAATATGAAACCATGTCTTCTTGCTTTTAATACGGTTATTCTACGGATTCCTATAACTTTGACATATTGTATTTGTTCAGTTAAGTCTTGACCCAATCTTAGCACATTAGAGGTCGTCAGGTATGTTTATTGTTTATGTTGTTTCCTGTTGTTTACATCTAAGTGATTTGTGTCTCATTTTATATGTTGTAGAGTGCGAGATCTAGGGAAAGGAGACATCTGGACTGGAGGAGTTCTTGAAGCAAGTAGAAGTAAGTTGTCACTAGTAATTCAAGGGAGTTCTCATCCTTGAATGAATCTGTTTAAGTATATCGTTTCTACTTAATCTCTTGGTTTTGCCGTACTTGTTATTTCATTGTAAAAAATCCCTTGATGGCAACAATTTGAAAGGATATGAAGTAACAACTAGAAACGCTGTTCAATTCTTCCGTAGTTCGATGATCATGTGAGAGAGAAAAAGCCTAAGACCTGAAGTAGCTTGTCTTTGGACCTCTAAAGGGAGAAGCTTCATCGTTGTAAAGGCTCTTTGAAGCTAATAAGGCTGTTTGCTTAAAATTTTGGTTGGCCGTTGGTAAAGGCTCTTTGATTGAAATAGTACTATGCGTGTAAGTTTTTGGGTTTTAGATTGACCTGGTAACTTCGGCTTTGACACCATTCAAATAGCGTATTTAATATGTATGTAATAGTTACGTAGTAGTTAGTTCCCAATTTCCCAAAGGATTGGTACAATATAATTATTGGCATGTAGTCTTTGAACCTCCTTAAAGGCGTAATTTTTTAAGATGTGCTTTTGATCTAGGAACTTCTGAGGGAGGCCAACAAAGAGCCTTCAGAGCATGCAAAAATCATGAAGAAGAATTGAATAAGCTATAGGGACGGGTACATGTGTTTCGTCATGAAAGTGTGCCGATAGCATCTTCTCTTTATTGTTATTTGGTTTTTTGTTTGGGGTAGTCATATGTAATGCTCGACTTGTCTGACCTGCAGTAGGATTAAACCTTCGAATTGCAGTATGATTAAACTTTTTGAACTGCAATAGCTTAATTTGCATGTACAATTGAAACTATTTCGGTTATTATTTGCTGACCAGATAGACAAATTATCATTTATCTACTTGAGCAACTTCTGGTTGAATTAGAAATGCCTTACGTTTTAAAAATCAATAAATTTCCCACTTTTTCCAATAGTTTGGCCAGCTTGGCTTCTTAAAAAGATCTCTAGTGTGGATAAGGCATCTTAAGTTTTCACTGAGCGTCATTAGAAAATGCTATGTGATAAGATCTTTGCAATAGTTTTCCTTTTTCCTGCTGATGCTGAAAGGTGGTTTCTTATTGCGGAACATAGGTGGTGCCCAACCGTTGGTTTATATGTGTTGGGTCATAAAAAGTGCACCGGTTACTATCAGCGTTTCTGCACAACAATCTCAAAAAAAAAAAAAAAAAACGTTGAAGCTGCTTTCGGTGATTTCCAGGTGGTCACGAGCTGCTGTTGAAATATTGTTTTTTTTGCATAAAAAAACGTTCAGCATTGCTTCCGACTATTGTACATTTACTAGCTCAGTGTGCTCAAGTTAATGTTCAAAAATTGAAGAAATGTGAAAGCAAAGCAGAAGCAAAAAGCTCAAGGAAGAAATGCCGGAAAAGGAGTCCATTACTGTTGTGTTCTCTGTTTCCATTATATTTATGCATTCAAAATGACAAAAATGAGCTGTGTGCTAACTTTTTGAATTGATCATCTCATTTTGTTAGGTACTATCAAAAGATAGCAAATACAGGTGAGGTTGCATTGAGACAGATTGACTCTCTCCTTGAGGAATCCATGACTGAGGTAATATATTTGATTGTCTGGGATTCTGGATTTTGAGTTGGAAGACTTGAGCAAAATGTTTGAAAGTTTGTTAGGTTAGAAAGAGTCTTCAAGAAGTTCAAGCATGCATGAACTTTAATGCCAATTAGAGTCTTAGCATTGCACGCATCTTATTCTATTTTTAAGCTCTTCTTACCCCTAAGCAGCCAGTTTAACTCATTGTTCTTTATTAGTATTTTTCATTTTATATATAATTATTTTTTTGGAGGAAAACTTCACCTTACCCTTTCCCCATCTGACCAAGCTAAAAATACATATGGTTGAAGAGGAACGGGCAGAGAAGCAAACGGGTCCATGAGGCGGTAGATTCTTTCTATTACGCATTTTTCAAATTTTCTCTAATTTATAATATAAATTAATAACTCAAAAGATTTGCATCATGTCTGCCTTATAATTGATCGTACCTGGCGTATGCAATTTAGGAATCCAAAATCGAACATCTAATTAGAACTAAAGGATGAATTCATTAATTACCTCTTAATCTCCTCGACTTGGGATATGTCAAGAGCTTCACTTTCCAAAAATCGGAGACCATGTAAAAGGAAAGAAGAGAAATTGGGCCATGTTTCCCGAGAGATACTGCCTTCTCTCAGGTTCTACTTCTACGGGACGGCTGTAATCCGGTCTGACCTCTTTCCTAGGCTCTGCTCACTTTATCTTTCTAATCTTATAGTTATAAAACTATTAAAGTAGAATACCGCTGGAAATATTCTGCTATATAATACGAATAGTTGTTTGTAAGAGTTGAAGTTATTTAAGTTTTCAGTATGTGAATGCTTAAATAGGATCAGATGAAACTGAAAGGAGTGAATAAAAGATT
>MJHO01000592.1:0-22218 GCA_002076135.1 Xerophyta viscosa | reverse complement strand
CATTTGACACACTAGCTACAATATGGGTACGTGCACGTCTTTTCCCTCTCTAGTCCCACACCAACCTGATCCCATCCTACCACCTGTGCTACCCAACCAAATTAGGTCACATAATAAACTTCAGGCCAGGATCTGAACCTGGATGGTTTGGAATTAGATTGTCACCAGTCATGCTTGACTAGTCAATTTGCATCAGATGAATTTTGAAATACTACGATACACATATCGAAAAAGTTCCGAGTCCGCAATGGTGAATTACAACGACTAACAATTGCTACTTTTAAAGAAAAAATAAATGAAAAATTAGGTATTGCATTAAACTAAAAACTGATCTAGAGGAATTGCCAAGGATTCAAATGCATTTCGTTATATCTTTCAAACATTACCCAAAGTACCAAATATAGCAACAGGTAGAAGAACCAACACTAATTGCTAGCAAACGCATTGAGTGACAGTTAAGCTTAGGACAAACTTTATTTACCGATCTAGCATTGCATGCGCTTCAACAGCTGATTCGGACTCTACCATTGACGGGCCATAAACTATACAAAGTATTAAAATGCACAATTCCTGCAGGAACAAATCGTTTGGAAAAATCAATCCTCTCACAAAGTTTTACATGTTATATGTATACACTATTTCGCAATGCACTTGATAAAATCACTTGCTTTTGAACCGCGGTTGAGAAACATATGGTGGTCTTTTTTTATTCCCAAAACAAAAGAAAAATAGAGAAAAAATAAGGCACATAGAAAACCATAAGTCATTGGAGTCTTAGGGGTGCTTTTGTCAGAAGATCCAAGTGTAACTTAAATAAAGAGTATGGATGAACAACAAATGGCTCTCTAAGTTTCCAGATTAAATTTATTTGTCCTTCATGAAAAATCAACAAAATCATCATCATAAGCAAGACAAAAATAAGCTAAGTTTCATGTAAAACCTCCCTTCGAACTCAAAAACTTCATAAAAAAATTGGGGGGGGGCGGGCGTCCTTTAAACTAGATCAATTTTTGGACTCCAAATTCGAAGAACCAAACCATATTATCGCATTCAGCAAGAAGTAAAATAAGCAATTTAAAAATGCTAGTATGCTCCGACTAGAGTGCAAAAAATATGACAACAAAAAAGAGATATTTAAAAAAAAAAACAAATAATAAAAAAAACAATAACAAAGTGTGAGGAAGTGTTGATGTTCAAAATATCAGCAAGTCATAAGATGCTATTAACATAACTAGCGCGCCCACTTCCCCTACATCCACATGTTGAGCAAAAAGATAGGTTCAATTAAATGTGTTGAAAAGAATGACAACTTAAATTTATCTTCAAGTCTATAGATATTTTTCAGCAAAATAAAAAATTATTATTATTTATTTATTAAAATAATCATAAGACAAAATGGAATAAAATAGAGACACCAAACACAATGAGGCAATATAGACACAATAATCTTTATCCAAGAAATAGATATATTCTCCAGACTATCAAGTCGATTTATACTGATAAAAGATTTTGGTGGTGCGTACAAACCTTCATCTTCACATACTCTTTAGAAGATAAAAGATAAACAGGAAGCCAATGTTGAGACCCATTTGAGAGGACTCTTTCACTATTGACCTCAAAAAGACAGCGGCTTGCAATTCCATCAAGTCTTGTTGTGCAAATGTAAGAGATCCAATTCTATTATCCTTGGATGACTCATTCCTGTTTATTTAATTATACCAAATATCCATGAAGACCAAAGTGATAAGGACTGGAAGCGAGGTAAGTACACGCTACCAAAGCATCACCGCTGGTACGAGGCTTTTTCATCTAGCTTTCTTTCCTACAACATCAAGAAGTTGTTCAACTAACTTCAATGGGCTTCTGAAACTTCTGCTTGCTTTAGTTGTACTCTTCCTTATGAAATAAATGATTCCTGCACATATAAACTTCTGACAATTGTTGTGATCTGTATAGACGAGGAAACAACAAGATATAATCTGCACGTACCTTTAACCCCCGATCATGTGCGGTAAACCAAGAACGAAACAGAAATTCACGCAATGTAGTATGGATGTTTATAGCTTGGGAACCAACATTAGGCCCATCTAGTTGTAAATATGTATTAACACATTCCATAAGCTTGCGTGAAACCTTTCCTTCTTCTCTGCAAATTTTACCAAAGAAACACTATCCAATTTAGCCAGGCTCATTGCCATGGTTGTTGAAACTACATCTCACAGCTAAAACTACGCTTACGCAATTATCGAAACTTAAAAGGTGCAACAAAAATCAAACCTTTTGGAAAATATCCTATAAACCTTAACAAGATCCCTCTGATAGTCTCAGGAATCACCCAGGTGGATTTTCCAGAGAACATAGAGGCATCAAGGTATGGCCGGGTCAAACCAAATTGGTCCCACAATCGCCCAAAACGCAGAAATCAAATTCCAAATCAAATCCAATGCAAATTTAAGCACCAGATTAAATTTAAAATCGTATCAGTCCAAGGAAAAATTTACACTTAACTAACAATAAAACTCTCGATCAAGCTCAAAATAAATCCGATAACCTCTAACCGAACATCGGGAACCTCACAATCTTCTCACAAAAAAATGCAAGTAGGGGATTCTCTTCTTCACAGGGAAAGCGAAAGCCAACCTGCCAATTCAAAATCAACTTAATATGTACAAACAGGTGGTGCAAAATTCCATGACAATGTCCGATAGATGACAAGGACTGTGATAGCATTAACTGAAATGTAAACCAGAAAATTTGCTGAACCCTGAACATCCTTTTGGCTGCCAAGTCTTTATGCAATTGATAAACAAGAGGAACAAACTTAAATGACTGAACCTGCCCATGCAATGTTGCAATTGTAGGTGGCACAGGAAACATTTCATATGGACCAATGTAACATGACGTCCGAAGAATTTTTTACTCCAAAAAAGGTCCTTTTGGTGCGTGTCTGGCCGAGTTTTGGTAAATTCGAAATGCAAGACGTGCCGACGGTGCCGAAATAGTATGTCCACTCTTTCTCACTCACTTTTCCCATTAATAATTAATAAAGCATTTGAAGTTAACTCTTTCACTGTGCTCAGCATTGATTTTGTAACGATTTCTCTAGAAGAGAGGTTGAACCACAACGAAATAAGTCTAAAAACTTAGAGGAGGAAGCTTCTTCAGTATAGGTATTGCCAATGACTTTGGATGGAAGAAAGGGCGGGTTCAGAGTAATAATGTTAGATATTGTAACAGAAAACAACCCACTATTCATTATAGATAGTGTAATAGACATTATGGACAATATATGCATATGCCAAAACTGTCGAATACTTAACTGCAAATTTACTTCATTTAATGTAAAAATGTATTATTGCTCTTTTTACTACTACTACTTCATTTTCTATGCAAGTCTGTTTACACAGGCATAGGCGAGAAAACTAAATGTGATGGCAAAAAGAAAAGAGCATACCACTCTGATGTTCATATTTTCCCCTATGACAAGACAATGTTGATCGCTCCGTGTTGTCGTCCTGAAAGCAAAACATCATAAATGATCATACCTCAAAGACAAGCTCCTTCTAACATGTCACTGTGTGCTAGTTTCCCAAAATAGAAGAAAACAATAAAAAAATATAGCTAGAATTTTGTTGGCATATTGCAACTACATCGCATGTCATATATGCCTTATCCAGGAAGATTTTGATGATGTAGTTTTTAAGTTTTAAAAGTGCCAAATTGACTATGACTTTGTAATTTAAGTAAGAGAAGTATATCGCAATAAGCATTTAGAAAATGCTGAGTGCCAAATCAATAATAGGTGATTGCCGCCGGGTGGAACGACCATGTTACGTAGAACCATGCTTGAAAGTCACAACTTCCCCTAATGGCCTTCGACATGACTTAATCAAATAACAGTTTAAGTTTGATCATGCTTATCTTCTGTCACAGTGAAAAACAGAAATAATGCTAATATAGCTCACCTACCTGCAACCTTTCAGCTTCTTCTCTATCCATCATGATCTGCTTCTGCAACGCTTGTATCTTCATTGAACAATCAGTCTTCTGTCCCTGAAATTAAGAACAACGGCAACTCTTCGTTAAGTAAGATTCTACAAGTATAAGATAGGCATCCCAAAACTCATTAGTGTAGAATATTCACACAACAAACTTACCTTAGAGCTTTTTATCCTTTTGATTGGTGCATCAAGCTCCCTGGTCCACAACAATTGTCTTTTAGGAAAAAAATATTGCCAATTGTATTGGGAGGTAGAAAAGATAACTACTTTGTGTTTCCTCAATCTCATTGCAGCTTGCATCTCGCACATCGCAATACATGCAACTACATTGAATTACCTGAAGACTTCCAAATTCTTCTGTAATTATTTGAGTACTCTCCTTGCTCTATTCACAAATAGCATTCATAAGTTCCTAGAGTACATAGTAAGCATCTGACCTAGACAAGGTAATCTCGAACAAGTAGTGGCGGAGCAAGGATTCAAAGTTTGGGGAGGCCAATATAGAAACACAAAATTATTCAGGAAAAGTCTTAAATGAAAATATCTATATTTATCTTATAAAAGTTTTTAAAAAATGTTGTCTTATGGAAAATGAAAATTTTGTAAAATTCAAGCGATATATCTTATGAAATTATTTTAAACATTATAGAAAATGCATTGCAGATATATCTTTTAAGTATTTAATATTCGATGACAATTTTTAAAAATACTAAAAACCAAAATGAACGTGAACAACATTTTTCTCAAGAAAACCTCCTTGCTGAATATATTAGTTCCAAAGATAACTTACTTGTAGCCCCATAAACTCTGAATCACCTTGAAAATTGTCCTTTTAGTTGATCAATCCGTTGCAGTACACATCTAAACATGTGTACAGCCAGTGTTTTGTAATGACCTCATCAAGCCTTTTAATGGCTTCCATTTATCCTTTGTTTGTTCCTTTTCAAACAGAAGCTGTGCTCCATAAGATGATCGTTTGTGTAGTTCATCAACTACTTCCATTACTGCGGATCGTACAAGCAAGTCATAGACTTGTAAAGCTTTGTTCCAATTCCCTTCATGTTCTAGCAACCTGATCAAAACACTAAGATTTAATAGGTCCATAAATTCTACTCGAACGAAACCTTTTTTGATTGGAGAATGTCATAAATGCTATCAGGCTCCTTTATTTGAGTCAAAGCCGCAACAAGTAGATCAACATCTAGTGGAAGCTGTAAGGAGACATCACAAGGACAACGACATTCAAACATGCACGAAAAATCTAAGTTAGCATAGGAAAGAACTCATAACAAAATGAAAAATATGAAGAAAGCAAACCATATTATTGTTGCACTTGTTCTCTTTCTAATGGATATCTAGCTTCAAAATGGACAAAAGCTTGTATATTTAGGCATGGATGTTAGATATATACCGACTCCAAGAGTGAAAAATCAGGACATCCCAATGTTAGGCCATTGAATTGTTCCTCACACCAGTGTTCCACATACAATATAGCAGTGAAGTATGAACCACAGCGCTGCAGAAACAATTCATACTCAAGAGAAATTAATGTTATAGCAAATAATGAGATATCTTGTTTGAGAGAGAATACATAACATCGACAGTAGGCTTATTGCTTGACATCACTTGGTAATCCAAAGAAAAAAAACTTATTGAAAAACAAAATCTGATTTTGACATGTTCTCTATTCACAAGCACCATTCCCATCACTAGAAGACCATAAGTTTCAAGAAAGCAACATGAGTGATGAAAACTTTCAAGAAATAACGATGAGAGTATCTCATGCTAACACGCACATAGAGGCCTTTATAGAATGCTACAATGGAAAGGAAATACCGTTGGATCTGTTGGTCCATTACAGCTTGTGAAACAAGCCACAATAATCAAGAGTACATACAATATTTTGACACTTGAGTATTGCAAATTGTGGTTGAAGCAGTCTTGAGAAAAAAGAAAACAACTTTTGGCAGTTTTTTTTTTTTTTAAAAAAAGATGTTTTCGCTAAGAAACATGAGTTGGACATAGTTTGTAGCTTTGATGTGTATTTGATGAGAACATGATGAGAAATCCGATCATTTATAACCTACATAATAAGAAATTGTATATATTACATCCAATTTCTCTTTGGAGGAAAATAAGGGTTCATTATAAACAAAGGGCATAATCCATAGCCAACCCCACCTAGCGAGCATCTTACCATGAATTTAGGACGAGAAAATAATCGGCTGCAATGTTCAGCGTACCTACACAATGAAAAATAAGAAAGCCAGTAATAAGCCCACAGTCCACGCAAATACGCATGGATGGGATTTAAAGAAGGAGATAAGCACATAATTTCAACTCAATACAGAACATTCTTTATAACGTCTTGGACAATATTCATAAGTGAAAGTTAACAAGGATTTTGAGAGACAAAACACGTACTTCCATACGTAAAGGTTCATCGTTTACATAAAACTATTCTCACAATGATGTCAACATATATTATCTATCCATCTACTATTATTTATTTTATCAGCATGCTTCTCTAGAGGAACTACACGTATAGATATGCATGTACAAATCATTTACGTAGAGAACATGCTCAAAGAAACTGCAAAGAAACCTTTCTCATTAGCAACACAACCAACATTTAATACCTTCTGCTTCATTATCATCGCGAAGATAACTGAAACACATGACATAGAAATTCTTAACTCTCTTTTCAAGGACAATGACAATCCAAAATTTAAATTACGATTTACGTGTACATAATAAGATGCCCTGTTGTATATGTGCCTACACATGTTAATACAACAGTATCTCTTGATAGAAGAACACCTTAATACTGGATTGGACAAAAGAAGTCGCCTACCTTTCCACATGTAAGTCTGCGATGATATATGATAAGAACGATCTCTCGCTCTTCCACTTGTAGATAGCTTTCCATGATGTAGACACATTTGTATGCCGGCATGTAGCCTGGACTATACTGTGATCTTGTCAGTAAGAATTTGAAAATTTCAAGCAATGAAATAGACACATTTGTGCAGATGCAAAAGTGTTATGCATACATTACCTGACCCTGCAAGCTCCTTAGGTCCCCCTCTTCATAGCCAACTAGCTTTTGTTTGACTCCCAAAATTGCACGAGCTGCATCTTTGTTTCCTTCGCATTCATCTTGTGAGCTCTTTAAGCTAGCCTCTGCATAATCTTCAGTTTCCTGGAAATGCACGTTTTAAATATCATGGCAATGCCAAAGCTTGTTCAAACAAACGAGAGAAAAAATGAAAATTTTGATGTGTAGTCATGTTGACCACTTGCCCATGAAGATGCATAAGAAATATAATCCAATACAAGATACTGAGGTATCTAAATAACTGCAATGATATTGCAAGTGGCACAACCATTATCAAGCATCATTATGAGGTTATAATTTAGACACTGTGTATGCCGAACTGAAATGGGCCAATATTATTTAGTTAAACTTTAATCTCATGCACCAGTGACGACGGCCGTTCATACTCATATCCAATATAGAACCTAACTGAAGTTAACCACATAAAAGAAAACATGCAGCAATATAACTCGAGATGCCAGAGGACACTGTAGTAAGATAAGACCAATTAATTTCAATGACCCTTTTTTTTTTGTCGCTGCAAAGCCTTCAGGGAACAGAGCCCATTTATATAGAGGATCATGGATGAAAACCTGAATATAGAAAGGTCAGTGAACTGTTCTTTAGCACGAGGTTAAAAGTATTTCAGCCAGGCTGTCAAACCTCAACATTGTGAGAATTTGTTAGCCATCAATAATCTCTAGTCAACCGAAAGGGAACCTGCAAAACCCATTGAAAATGCTGTAAACTAAATGACTTAAACGTATCAAGTTACAAAAATTAAAGATGAGGAATTTCTATTATACAAACACCGTCAGTTTATTGAGCATAAGCCCATGTTCAAACGCAACACAAGATCAATGTGTGCCACCTCAGCAATGGCTTGATCAATCAGAATGTTCATTGAATGCCTGTCTCCCAATCCAACTATGTAGCCAACCTAAAAGCAAAACTATATTCATTTCAACGTCAAGAAAATAATTCTTGTTGACCAATTTGTCCTACAGAGTTAGATAGATGAATGATTTCTTAATTTTGCATGTACAATGCCAGCGTTTTATGAAGATCCATGACAACACTATTTAGCTTTATCAGGAAATATGTCAAGCGCTTTATACATACTATGTAAGGAATTTGACAAGTTGCGAGATATGAAAGACCAAATTAAAGCTAGAACATATCTGACCATTGAACAGCCAGCCACCTTCGGGGTAAGTTAGCCACACTAAACCTTTCAGCAGGCTGCAGAATTTAAATCCATAAAGCAGTTGTGCATGACCGGCCTTCTTGAATAAGAAAGCAACAATTGAATTAAATCTTGCTCCAACCAAATTAGAGATTAGGCAACAATTTTGGTTTGCAATATTACCTCAAATTGTCACAGACTTTGAGAAAAGCCTTATGCTTGTCCTTTTCCTGTAAAAGAATAAAACAATGTATCAGATGACAACCAGACAGTTGGCAATCATAATTGAAAATAACACCTCTTTAGGGTAATGATAGTACTTGATTTTCCATTCTATGATACGCAGACAAACTAGATGTTATTAATTATTAGCTGTTCACACCCAGACACACACATCTGAACTTACATTTGCTATGTGCTCCCGGCATTGAAGAAAAGACCAATCCCCATTCCCATAACGTCCATGGGCCCCTCCAGTTCTAGTACTAAGGAGCACAGCAAAAAGATCCAAGCATGCAGTCATCATAACTAAATGTCATTACGTAAAGCAAGTGAATAGGAAACAACCTTCCCAATAGGTATTCACCATGTGGAATAATACGATCTACCCATTCGATTACACCATCACTAGGGGTAAAGGGAACCACCTGTGGAAACATGGGAATCACAAAAGCGAAACATGAAGCTGCTGGGTGGAAAGTTCTCATTAACACTACCTTACAAGTTTTTTCTTAAACAGAAATGCAGAAATACTCTATTTCATAAGTTAAATGCAATAATGCTTACAGAGACAATGTTATCATCTACTATCAGGTGAAACATGAACAATCAATCCGTATGTTGTGGCGTATAGTCATGGGATGCTATACATCGATATTTTTCAGATAGCATCATAGCCTTGGTTGAAAAGAATAGTTCACAACATTTTTCCTATTTGTCTCTACTTTTGGTCTCGCCCATAAGAGACCTAGTAGATAGTTATGCTAGCAGTACCTACTATCATTACTTATCGCTTCCGTTCACTAATATAATGCATATAAGCCTAGTTATGGCCGTTATCATCAGACATACTTAGACATTTTGATCAATCTAGATTATAGTACAAAGCAATAATATCCAGGTGACATGAATATAGGATTTCGTCAGAGCAATCAGATACGAGACTAATTTTGATTAGGATCGCAATTTCAGCAGTCCTCAGTAGTGTGTGAGAATTTGGTCTATAATGCCCATGATACATCTCTCTGAGTGACACCTCTAAGTATTTTATATTAATTGCAACTCTTAATTCAGTTAGTTATCATGTATGGAATGTCATTATCTGGTTAGACAGTTATTTCCATCTATCTAAGAGTACTACCTCTGGGGTTTGTTATGATAATTTTGTTATATGAGATGAGACCCGTTTGATGAAACGATTATTCTGACCGATATCTTTTAAGTTTTTCTTTTAGAAAACATTTTCTAGTTGTATTCGGGTAGATAGTAGAGAGCGCAGAGAGGTCATTCCAAGACTTCCATGTCTTTTTCTGAGTTTAGTAGCTATCTCTCAGAAATACTCAGAACTTAAAACCAGGGAAAAGAAATAACAGATATGTCATGTTTAAAGTTCACATATTAAATTCCACGAGATGTACATAGGAGAGCAAGGGAAAACGATATAAACCTTGTAGGTTATACTGATTATTATATCATGTATGATTCATGACTTTGCGCACATGTAATGGATAGTAAGCATAGGTAAGTGACTGGTCTACGTATAAGATATGGACTCATCTGATTGCTAGGATCTGATATTGATGAATTGCGATGATAATTCATCATCATCGAATACGAGACTGTACTTTCTTCACCAAGCGAAAGCCACAATCCCATATAAGTGTTTTAAAAAATGGACAAGTGGATATGCAAGTTAAGGTTAATCTTTGTAGCATAGATCAGTGCCATTATGTCCAAACCTATTTATGGTGATTTTGGTATGTGAATAAAAGCTAGCCATAACTAAATAAGATGTGTTTCATGATTGAAAGAAAGGCCATAAGACATAACCACAAGATCTAAATAAAAAACAAATAGTTGAAAAGAAGCATAGGGGCATAACAATCAATTTGGTTGAATTTGCTATAGAATAAATTAAAATTTCCTTCACAACACAGGCATGCATGACACTTCTTCAACAAAGTTCATAAACAAATGTGAGGAGCAAGAAACATCAGACTAGAAATTACCTCTGAGACCCATTTAAGATCTACAAAACATTCATTTAAAAGTAGAGGAGGAAGGAGCCAAGGGCAGCAAAACTGCATGAAATGCTCTGGTTTTGTTTCGTTAACAGATAGATCAGAACCTGCATTGCAATACATATGTTACGAATGCCTGAACTATGGTGAAGCATCTTAAGATGTAAGAAAAATATGTGACAAATTGCTAACAAACCGCAAACGTCAATCAATAGCAATATATATTGTCAGTCAGCCTTTGGCTGACTACCACTAAAGATTTTAACAAGTTCTTAAAAGACTTGGTACATTAAAAAAAAAACAAAATAAAAGCATGAAAACATATCTATGGGTTATCTTTTAACTGGTTCATCTTCCTTAAAAATAATGCTCTCCGCAGACAGTCTTCAAAATTCGCAACAACAATAGATAGTTGGAAGGAAAGAAAGTATAGTACGAGAGAGGAAAAAAGAAGAAAGTATAGTACAAAAGCAACTTGTGCAATAACCAAAGGATATAATGATTGGTCGCTTGCCAATGAAATTTTGGAGCTTGACAAGGAGCCCAAGCAACTAAACTGCAAGAGACAAAGGTAATGGAATGTGTGGCATGAGAAAAAACGGCTAACATATAGACATTCAGCTTTGGCAATATATTGAATTTAATAGATCAGAAACAAGTCTTAGTAGAAGATTATATCATATTGGTTGAATACAATTATTAAAAAAAAAAAAAAAAAAAAAACAATATAAGTACCTATTGCACTTAGATGTGTGAAGCACTTGTGTAAAGAATGTGTTGATAACACTTGGTCTTCGTCTAAGAATAAAGAAGCAACCAAGAAAAGTCTGGAGTCCCAATTACCAAAAACAATTTGCAAAATAAGACTATAAGATAGCAATTTGAAATGCTAGTCTAGAATGGTTCTCAGCTAAGTCGTCTCAAAAGGAAATGGCAAGCAAAACAACATGACCGCGCACAAAATGAATTGTTGGAGGCCACAACCTGATAATCAAATTTCAGAAAAACAATTATTACAAGGATGCAGCTAGTTGAACTTCCCGACACATCAAAAGGCCAATTAAGAAAATTTGCATTTAAAACCAATGAAATAATATAACGCCTACAATTAACCAATTAGAACATTACAAGTATACGCAAATATGTACAAACTAGGCCTTTTCCTATACTTTTCCAGGCATACAAAAAAAGTCACCATTATGAAGTCCGTATTTTAAACGTGAATGCATACCATATGTCATGGAGTAAGTCAATATGACCGTCCTAAATCTGAAAAAGAGTACCAATTCGTATAACCAATAGAAGCCTAACTCGATAATCAGTGTCTTGAAGCATAGCTAGAAGTCTTTTTATCATAACATGTTTCAATAAAGGGTTCCAGGCTTCAAAAATTGTCAAGAGGACACACTTGTAAATCTGGATTCTTCTAAGGATGAGACAAAGTTTCAATGCAGAAATGGAAACTAATAAACTTGTACCAAAAATGGGCCTCAGTAAATAAGAACAAAGATACAATCAACAAGCTTGACGCACGCAGACCAATCAGGAAGATCAGCTTCTGCTACTTCACTTATAAGGTCTCCTATGGAACTTAATATCTACAAATTCACACCAGATGATTAGTGCAAAGCACCTGCCTCCAAGACAGACTGCATGAATTATGGTAGAAGTACTGAACAAATAATTCTAAGAAAATATTAAAGTAGAACAACATACTCATTCTACCAAGACTATCACCCTAACTACTCAATGCATAAAATATGTTACCAAACCATACTAAATCGATAAAAATTAGGCAATTCTACAATGTAATAATGATTGACAATTCTGCAATCCTGTAATCAATAACTAAATGCACGGGATTCAACTCTTGTTTCACTAAAGCAGGATCAGTTGACAAACTTGTACCACCTAGTAAAATTCCCAATTAATCATTAGTCAAGTCAAGATTATATTGGAAAAAAAAAGAATATCCAATTTAAGCTGCATATGGTGGAATTAAGTTGATGCGTTGTACAATTTTTGATAACGGACTAGAGACTATTACCCAAGCAAATATGGATGCATGCTTCAGAACGCTTAGCAAGGTGGGAAGTCAGATCGATCATGGTTGTCTCGTGCGTTGCCAAGTGGTCGGCACCGGAAGGCGCACGGTCGCACATTTCTTTTTTTTTTTTTCTTTTTTTTTTTTTTTTTTTTTCTTTTCTTTTTTTTTTTTTAGTAATGAGCACATCATATTTATCATGAAATATGTGGGTAAATATATTTCAAACAAACGCACGGGGTAGATTTACATGATTAGATTTGTCGATATCAACCACACTAACACTCAATGTGGTAATAATTATACATATGTGCTTTAAATTTTAACAAATGAATAAAACTTCTTGTTATTTATTTTTATTTAACTATTTATATAATAATTTTATATTTTTTTTATATAATTGTAACGATTCGGCACGGTCGGCATAGTCCGGCACGGATGGTCGGCACGTCTCCGAGATCTGATTTACCGGAAACTCGAAACGGCACGGTACGGTAACCTTGGATCGATGAAGTTGCTATTATAAAACAGCAACTTTTTGCAAGTTTAATGTTAGCGAGCATCTTACCGATGAATTTGGACGAGAAAATAACGGCTGCAATGTTCAGCGTACCTACACAATGAGAAATAAAGGTCCAAGTAACTAAGCCACAAGGTCAATCTCAAATCACCCATGGATGATTAAAGAAGGAGATAAGCACATAATTTCAAACTCAATCACCAGAACATTCTTATAACGTCTTGGACAAATATCATGAAGTGAAAGTTAACAAGGATATTTGAGCCGAGAAAACACGTACTAAGTCTAGCTTAACAAGTTTTGTTCTTAAACAGAAATTGCAAGAATGACTACTATTTCATAAGTTAAATGCAATAAGCTTACAGAAACAATGTAAGCCTGGATAAGTCCAGTGCTCTAGATTCCCCATTGTTTGAAATGTATCAGCAACTCAACTGATTTTTTTACCTAATGGAGTATATAAGCTAAAAGTGATGTTCATTTACATCAGGCTACAATGTTGTTTTTGTAATCATGATCTTGCTGAATTCTAGAAAACCGGAAAAGTTAGCTAGACATCCAACTAATGCTAAAAGACCTGACATCATTACTTTTCCTACAAAATGGATTTTCGTATACACAATAGACATTGTTCACCATGCTATGAAAAACAGGGTCTTATGTACGTGCTTCAACATAGAGTTGTATAGACCAATTTCAGAGTCTCAGCTTTGTTTGGTGAAATGCCTATAATCTCACAAGAAGATATATTAATCTTAATTCAGTAGTAACATTTGGAATGTCGTACTGGTTAGCAGTCCATTTCTTAAAGTATCGTTTGATATAATATTATATAACCGTGATGAAGATAGACGCCATATGGACGTGTAGAGAGAGGCATAGGTCATCTCCTGTCTTTTCTGGTTTGTAGATGTCTCAAAAACATAACTATCCAGGAAAAAGAAAATAAAGAAATGGTCCAGTTTAATAAATAAACTGATGTACATAAGAGCAGGAAACAAACCTTGTAGGTACGTATTTTTAATCTTCTTCTCCATGTATGGATAACTAATGGAATAATGATGTTAATTGGACATCTACACTGTCTAGAATGGATAATTACATCGTAGTGCGTACTTTCTTGTACAAGCGAAAAACCAGCAAATTCTCTATAGTGTATTTTTAAAATGGACAAGTGATATGCAAGTTAAGGTTAATCTTTGTATCATAGATCAGTGCCATTATGTCGAAACCTATTTAGGTGATTTTGGTATGTGAATAAAAGCTAGCCATAAGTAAATAGGATGTGTTGCATGGCTGAAAGAAACGCCATAAGACATAACTACAAGATCTAAATAAAAAACAAATAGTTGAAAAGAGATAAGGGCATGAACAATCAACTGTTGATTTTGATATAGAATAAATTAAAATTTCCTTCACAAACAGGCATGCCATGACACTTCTCTCTTTCAACAAAGTTCAATAAACAAATGTGAGAGCAAGAAGGCAATCAGACATAGAAATTACCTCTGAGACCCATTATCTACAGAAACATTCATTTTAAAGTAGAAGGAGGGAGGAGCCAAGGGCAAGCAAAACTGCAATGAAAATGCTCTGGTTTTTGTTTCGTTAAACAAATAGACATTGAACCTCGCATTGCAATACATATGTTAAGAATGCCTGAACTATGGTGAAGCATCTTAAGAGGTAAAAAAGATATGTGACAAATTGCTAACAAACTGCAGACGTCAATCAATAGCAATATATATTGTCAATCAGCCTTTGGCTGACCACAAGTAAAGATTTTAACAAGTTCTTCTTAAATAGACTTGGGTACATTAAAAAAAAAAAAACAAAATCAAAAGCAGAAAACATATTCTATGGTTATCATTCAAACTTTTCCTTTCCTTAAAAATAATGCTCTCGCAGACAGCCTTCAAAATCGCAACACAATAGGATAGTTTGGAAGGAAAGATAAGTATAGTACGAGAGAGGACAAAAAGAAGAAGATCAAGCTCCTATCAGAATCATTGATAAAAGAAAAAAATACATCAACAATAACATGCGTTTCTTACCTCAACAAGTACCGCTAGGCTTTCGCATGCCACCCAATCACTAAGAATTACACCCACTAATTCCTCCAAATAACTGGTAATCAACAATACGCTATCAAAAAATAATCCAAGTCAATGATGGAGAAGTAAGCTAAAAACAATGAACATTATTAAAAAAAAAATAATTAGAGTCTATGATCATTCACAAACAGGGCAAGCACTTTAAAACTAAAAGTTCCTAAAACAATTTAACGAATCTAGAAGACAAGAATTGGGGAGCAAATCATTCGCCAATTAGCTCCTAGCTCAGCTGAGATGGACTTGACAACCGATTTGCTGCTAACTTTCCATAACATCCGATCACCACGTCCTCCAACTACATTAACACGGAGAAAGGCCTATATAATCCACCAATTCACCACGTATCCAAGTACATTAGCTTGGAGCTCTGCCTATGTAGTCCATTCATCCATCAAGCTGAAACAAACATACTAATTAGTGTGCATCTTGGACAACCAAAGATGAATTATTCCTTACTAGGCACTCTTTGGGAAACACGATCCTATAATGAATTTCTAAGTCAATAGACACATAACCATGCAAGCACTCACACAGGCAACAAGAAGGAAGAGGATTAGCATCCAATGGTGAATAATATACTTTCAATAAGGTATCCAGACAAGATCCTTTTAAGGTAGGGAGAGGGCTTGCATCCGATTGTCGATATATTTTCAATAAGGTATCCAGACAAGATCCATGAAGGTAAAGTGCAGATCAATCTACCTGGCGATGAGAAGGATAGTTGAGTCGTATTGCAAGACATTAAGTAAACAATAACAAATAAATAATGACAAGCTTTTATTTTATTTTTTTTAAAAAGCCACTTGCAAGAAAGGATACAAAACTGCCTGATATTTGAAATGGATAACAGCAGCAAACCTTTGAAATGGATGCATAGCAGCAACTACGCATATCATGAAAAACTGCCTATATTTCAAAAATGCAAAATGTTAGGAACCAGAGAAAAATATATGTGTGTTTATATACAAAGAGAGAATATATATATATATATATATAGAGAGAGAGAGAGAGAAATCAACATCAGCAAACTATACAACAACAACCACCAAGTAATGTCCCGCCTAAGAGCGATTTGGAGAGGGTAGGATGATGCAGCAATATCCTAATGAGTTGTCTTTGAAAAGACCCTCCGCCCGAACAACCAAATACTTTAAGCACACAGGCAAGCACAAGCAAAAATTTCGCAGAGCATGAATTCAGACAACAGCTAAACCAAGAACATGAAATGTAGTGGCGGCAAAACAATATGAGACCAACATAGAATGAGGATAAAAGAGCAATGTAGAAGAATAGTGAAAAAACAAGCCTAGAGAACAAGCATTAGCAGACCATCTCAGTAAATATTTACAAGAAAAGGTATCTAATAGTTAAAGCCAAAACAAAGTGCATTACTATAACATTCAACAATAGCCTCCAAAAAGAAGATAACATGAAATAGGGATGCATATTAACCAATGTTTGCATACAAGAACGCCTGACCAACTTCCCAATTGCCTCAAGAAAGGTAGGTTTTAAACACATAAAGCACATATTTCAGGCAATGCAAGGCACAAACCCACTCTATCCACACATTTTGGTTTGTTGCAACCATCCAACTAATGGAAACAGATTTGATTCTTCTCTATGGAGCACTGCTACTTCTCTTATAAAATGATTAATCTCTAATAGCTTAGAGGATCATAATCCTATACTAAGGATTTTTCATATCTTATTACCACTAGCCAAGATGACGTGCTTATCAAAACTCTTACATGAGAGAGAGAGAGAGAGAGATGATCAAAATAAACATACCTCAACCTCCGCTATGTAACTGTATAATGCAATATGCGCAAGAGTTACCAGAGCAGTTTTCATGGACGGCTCAAAAACAGAACTGCGCACCAAGATTTCTTTAGCTTTCACTAGGTTCTCCTTTGAGAACCTTACCATCTCCATGTCAAAACTCGAATTGGAAAAATGAATGGCTTTCTGAACATTCAAAAAATTTGAAACAAAATCATGGTAAACAATATTCTTTTGAAGAAATCGGATCAAAATGAGATAGGAAGAATTCATTTTTTAGGCAATACACAAAAAAGAGTAATCTTGTATAACCTTTCTGCAGTACACCAAAGTAACCAGAGATTAAAAAAATAGTAGGAATAAAGCCTAACTTCTTCAACGAAATACCTCATCTTGGCAAATTAGTGGCAATAAGCATTTCCAAAAGCAACTTGTGCAATAACCAAGGGATATAATGGTCGGTCGCTTACAAATGAAAATTTTGGAGCTTTGACAAGGAGCCCAAGAAACAAAACTGCAAGAGACAAAGGTAATGGAATGTGTGGCATGAGAAAAAACGACTAACATATAGACATTCGGCTTTGGCAATATATTGAATTTAATAGATCAGAAACAAGTCTTAGTAGAAGATTATATCATATCGGGTTGAATACAATTATTACAATATAAGTACCTATTGCACTTAGATGTGTAGCAGCTTATGTCTAAAGAATGTGTTGATAACACTTGGTTTCGTCTTATAGAAAAAGAAGCAACCAAGGAAAGACTGGAGTCCGACATTAACCAAAGAGCACTTTCGCAACCTCATCGCACTACTCTATCACACGCCATCTTGCACATCTCATACTCACCGCACATCCGCAGTCTCTCACGCTAACTTCGCTTCACCACAGGACACATGCGCCTACGCAAAGAACACACTCGACCCGCGTCAAACAAACATGAAATTGTTGGAGCGCCACAACCTGAATTAATCGCAACTTTCAGAAAAACAATTATTTACAAGCGATGGCAGCTAGTTGACATCCCGACACATTCAACAAGGCTAAAATTAAAGAAAATTTGCATTTAAAAACCAATCGCAAATAATATAACGCCCTCAATAACCAATTAGAACATTACAGATAAACGCACAATACTGTACCACCCAACTAGGCCTTTTCCTATACTTTTCCAGGCAAACAAAAAAAGTCACCATTATGAAGCCCGTATTTTAAACGTGAATGCATACCATATGTCATGGAGTAAGTCACTATGACCGTCCTAAATCTGAAAAGAGTACAAATTCGTATAGCCAATAGAAGCCTAACTCGATAATCAGTTGTTTGAAGCATAGCAAGAAGTCTTTTGATCATCACATGTTTCAATAAAGGGTTCCAAGCATCAAAAATTGTCAAGAGGACACACTTCTAAATCTGGACTCTTCTAAGGATGAGACGAAAAGTTTTCAATGCAGAAAATGGAAAGCTAAAAAATCACTCTTACCAAATGGCTCAAGTAAAATACGAACCACGCCATACAATCAACAAGCTGATGCACGCAGACCAATCAGAAGATCAGTCTTCTCTACCTCTCTGACTTATAAGGTCTCCCATGGAACTTAATATCTACAAATTCACACCAGATGATTAGTGCAAAGCACTTGCCTCCAAGACAGACTGCATTAATTATGGTGGAAGTACCGAACAGATAATTCTAAGAAAATATTAAAGTAGAACACATACTCATTCTACCAAGACTATCACCCTAACTACTCAAGGCCCATAAATATGTTTACCAAAACCATACTAAAAATCGATAAAAATTAGGCTTTAACAATGTATAACATCGATGACAGATTCTGGCAATCCTCGCTATCAACATCAATACATGCAACGGATTGAACAACTCTTGTTTCACTAAGCAGGATCATTTGACAAACTCTGACATACTAAAATTCCAATTAATCATCTCGTGAAAGTAATAAATTGTAATTCACTCCATATTATTTGGAGGAAAAGGTAAGGAAAAAAGAATATCCCATTAAAGCTGCATATAGTGGAAGTTAAGTTGATGCATTGTAAATTTTGATGAACTGAGTAGGAGATGTATGCTACCCCAAATGCAAATAATGGACTGCATGTTCAGCAACCCCCTAGCAAGGTGGGAAGCTAGATGCGATGTAGTGCTATTATAAAACAGGCAACTTTGCAAGTTTAATGTTTAGCGAGCATCTAACCACGAATTTAGGACGAGAAAATAATCGGCTGCAATGTTCTGCGTACCTACACAATGAAAAACGAAGAGTCCAAGTAACTAAGCCCACAACGTCAACTCAAATACCCATGGATGGATTAAAGTAGGAGATAAGCACATAATTTCAACTCAATCACCAGAACATTCTTTATAAGGTCTTGGACAATATTCATAAGTGAAAGTTAACAAGGATATTGAGCGACAAAACACGTACTTCCGAACGTAAAGGTTCATCATTTACATAAAACTATTCTCACAATGATGTCAACATATATTATCATATCTATCTACTATATTTATTTTATCTATCTACATTAATCCTACACAAATAAAAAAGTATGGATATTCTCTAGAAAAATATATTTACAGATGTTCTCTGGAGGACAACATATACAGATACATGTACAAATCATTTACGTAGAGACCATGCTCACAGAAACTGAAAAGAAACCTTTCTCATTAGCAACACAACCAACATTTAATACCTTCATGCTTCGTAATCATCGCGAAAGATTAACTGAAACAATGACATAGACAATCTCTTAACTCTCTTTCAATGCAATTGACAGTCCAAAATTAAAATTATGATTTATGACGTACATTAATAGATGCCCTGTGTATATGTGCCTACACATGTACATACAAACATATCTCGTTGATAGTAAGAACACCCTTAATACTGGAATGGGACAAAAGAAAGTCGCCATACCTTTTTCCACATGTGAGTCTGCAATGATATATGATAAGAACGATCTCTCGCTCTTCCACTTGTAGATAGCTTTCCATGATGTAATTCAGAAAGATCAATGATCTTTCCCATTTGTAATTGTTTATGCAAAGCGTGAAGTCTGAAAAGCATAGCATAAATAAGTTATAAATTTCGACACAAAAAGGCATTTCATGTACATGTGTGAATTCACAATTATGACAGACCACATACCTCCAGATGATTACTTCTTGTGGAAGATGACTGCTTCTCCTCACAAACTGTAAGAGAGAAAAACGATGCATCAGAAAAGGGGGAAAAATGCTCGCTCTAGAAAAGTGGTCTCTTACAGAGTAGGTCAATGCCAGCTCTCTGAAACTTCCTAATTCTTACAAAACAATGCAGTTCAGGGAATGGCTTTAATCTGCGGGACACGGGAAAATGGTAAGTAAAAAAACTCACTTTTCCGATGCCCTGAATGGATACCGGGGAAGAGGAAAAAGAAAACCATCAACTCCAAACTCACATGGTACAAATTTGAAAGTGAGTTCTGATGGTAAAAAAACGACAGGGAAAGATAACCTTATGTAAATCCCTTCTTGCTGGTATGTCAAGACCGCTGGTGAAGCCCACAACAGATGAATCCGTTGAAAAAGACTTAGTTTTTTTGGCCTTACCATATCAGCAGCACATGCAACAAACTAGTACTCTTTGAACGATGAACTGAAAATTTATCATAAGTTAACTAAATTGGTCAGCAATCTGTTTAATAAATTAAAATTAATGGAATCAACAAAGAGAGGATTTAACCTGAAGCTGTGTTTACCTGCACTTCAATAACTTCTTTTGAAGCATTAGGCTAAAAAGCTCAAGCCAAAGTAAGAAAGGAATTGGAGGGAGGGACCTTATGGAGGAGGCTGGTAGTACTTCCGAGTGTGGCGTGCGGAGGGAGAAGCCGCGGGGAAAAGAACCTTGTACGGACTGTTTAAAGTGGTTAGGCGTGGAACCTTACCGGATCGTAGGATGTGGGTACATCTGCATGGATAGTTATATCGAATAGCCGTGAGTGGACTCTTGAACCCAGCTCTTTCGGTGATTCTGCCAGAAAAGCGGCAGCATATGCTTCTAGCGTGATGGTCTAAGATGGTACTTCAGTGTACGCGCAGTAGGTACTGTGCCTGTGCATGGTTAGAATGATGAGGTTACGCTAGGAGACTGGAGTGAATTCGGGTTGCCTGGCAGCCTGTTAGTTTAGGGGGCCTTGCAAGAAAACGCAGGCGAACCTGAAAAGTGGGCGATTAGCCGAATGCGAAGGACTAGAAGTGTCAACTCTCTCATGCAAGCGGCCGATGGCTTGGGTACCGGTGGCGAGCCTATCGACCGAGCTAAGGCTCGACATGATAACTAGTGTGGACGCGTGTGAATAATATCCGACGATGGTTTAACACCGTACGCTGGTGTACGGGCGTCTGGAGTTAGATTCCCGTTGCAGTGTGAAGAAGAAGATCTAGACAGAGTTACTCGCAGGAATAAGGCCAGCCGTAATTGAGCAGCCTGGTAGGCAGTATCAGAGAGGTATTCGAGCAAATGTTTAGGATTGTAAGGACTTGGTTGCTACTAGCTTGGGTAGTACGTTTGAAGGGAGCGAGCAAACGGGTGGCTTGCTAGGTGGATGAACAGTTTGCAATTGTCGGTGGATATAACGAAGTAAGTTGTGGTTACAATGCAGAATGATCACTAGCCATTTGGGGGATCGAATTGCTCGGGGAATTGATGGGGCTTCTCTTCTTCGCCGACGGGCGGAGGCGGAGTCGTTACTGGAGGGGCCTATGGAGGGAGGCGCACTCTAGGACTAAAGCATGCCAACAACGAGATCCTCGTAAAGCCTGCTACACTATAGGCAACTCCGCATAAGAGTAAAACAACATTGAGTTTGTAATGGCTGACTCTCGATATATCGTCCCACTAAATTAAAAATATAGCTGCAACCAATGACATCAAGGATTAAAAACGCAAAAGTTCAAAGTCAAGCTACGTACTGTCCTAAAAAATTTATCCAGTTAGAAAAACAAAGTTTCACCAGCATAACCAAAACCATCAAGTTAGATATGATAATAGGATTTTTAACTCTAGCGTACTATACATAAAACAAATATCACAACCCCCAAGGATAATATGCATGACGATACCTTGTAAAAGAGTCATATCACAATGAGTTTAGAGTGAATAAATACCACCACGACTATGTACATTTGTTACATATAACTGTGCATAATAAGAAAAGTTTGACCAA
>MJHO01000591.1:11882-34187 GCA_002076135.1 Xerophyta viscosa | reverse complement strand
CCTAGGTTGCTATGGATTTTCTTGTATCAATGGAGGAGATTGGTACATTAGGATCTATAGCAAGCTTTGCCGGACCTCGCGGTGAAGTTCACCTCCTCCGTGAACGGCACCCGGGCTCGAAAGTCCAAGACTCGGCTCAAGCTTCTTCAAGTGTTTTAAAATGATTCTTAAGCATTCCCAAACTTATTTTTAAGAGCTAAATTCTATGCTTCGACCCGCCGGAGCTCCTTTCGTATCCGCTGCGTATTTTTGGGCTCCCGGCGGATCATCCCCGGATGTCTCTCCTTTCCCCCCCGTCGCGGCCGCTCCCCGGGGGCGCGGGTCGCGACACAAAATGTGGTATCTTCTTATCTTTGTTCAATCCTTCTTTGAAGGATCAAACAAAGAGGGGCAACTATAGACACCCCAATTTATCCGAGCTGTTGATCCGATTTAACTCGATAAACTCAATTAAGCTTAAAATCTCGGTTTACAAGATTAAATTCATTTTTGGCTTAGTTTGAAACTATTTGAACATATATAATTGCTTAAAATTTTAATGGGTCGTACAAGAACGATAAAATTTTAAAACACTCAAAATTTTGTGCTGTGAGGTGTTATATTTGCCAATTTTCAAAATACAAGCCTAGCATTTTACAAATCAGCGATGTGTGTTCAGCAGGATACTGAGCTCAGATAGCAGATTTTATCCGAGGCACATAGCAGTAGGTTGTCTATGCACCCAAGGGTTACGAAGATGTACAGAAATCTGAAGACACAGTTTTGGTGTCCGGGCATGAAAAGAGATGTCAGGAATTTCGTAGCGCGGTGTGCAGCGTGTCAGAAAGTGAAAGCAGAGCATCTGAGGCAGGGTGGATATTTGCAGTCGTTAAAGGTTCCCATGTGGAATGCGAAGACGTGACCATGGATTTCGTTCAAGGGTTACCGCGGACGAGGCACGGTTTCGATGCTATCTAGGTGGTAGTGGACTGGCTGACGAAGACCGCTCATTTTATTCCGATCCGAAGCACCTATACCCTTGATAGGTTGGCTCGTGTGTTTATTAGGGAGATCGTCAGACTCAACGACGTACCACTGAGCATAGTGTTGGACCGCGACCCTCGTTTTACTTTGCGTTTCTAGAGAGCGTTCCAGCAGCAGATGGGTACAGAGTTGAGGTTCAGTACCGCTTATCATCCGCAGACCGATGAGCAGTCCGAGAGGACAATACAGACCTTTGAGGATATGTTGCGAGCCTGTGTATTGAATTTCGGCGGTAGCTGGGACGATCACCTATCTCTGGTAGAGTTTGCCTACGACAACAGTTACCACAATAGCATCGGTATGGCGCCGCATGAGGCCTTGTATGGCAATAGATGCTGTACACCCTTTTTTTGGGATGAGATGATTGATCCGGGCACTGTGAGTACCGACGTTGTCGAGGAAGCTAACCAGAAGATATAGGTGATACGTCAGCTACTGGAGACTGCTCAGTCCCGCCAGAAATCATACGCAGACAGGCATAGCAGGGAGTTAGAGTTTCAGGTTGTAGACTTTGTGTATATGAAAGTCTCTCCGTTGAAGGGCGTTCTGCGAGTTGGGTTGAAGGGAAAGTTGAGCCCCAGGTATATTGGGCCATTCAGAGTTGTTGAGCGGATAGGCAGCGCAGCATACAGACTTGAGCTTCCACAGTCGATATCACACATTCATGATGTCTTTCACATTTCGATGCTGAGGAAGTGTATGGACGAGCTGACAGCAGTTACAGTACTGACTACTCTCCCAGTTCAGACAGATCTTACATATCTAGAGCAGCCGGTTCAAATTTTAGATCGGAAGTACAAGGTTTTGAAGAACAAAGTGATACCGTTGGTAAAGATTTTGTGGCGCAATCAGCGGTTCGAGAAGGCTACCTGGGAACACGAGGCTGATGCGCGTGCGCGTTTTCCTCACCTTAAGGGATTTGGTTGACCGAATCCGTTAAGTGGGGAGGGATGTGAGGTCCGTGACCGATTTGTCTTTCTTGGTTGTTTTTGTTGGCTATGACTTGTATATGTAGTTAACTTGATTTTTTTTTGCTAAATCCTTGCATACATGTTGTGTGTGTGCATTGTGTTTCCTTGGACTTGCATGTGCATGAGAGGCTTGCTATTGCTTGGGGATGCATGCGTGGTCGCGTCGGGGACGAGCTGGCCTAGTTGGGGTCTCGTCGGCACGAGTGTGTGATCCGTTGCGAGTCGGCCGAGTGCTAAAGTTGAATATGTTTTTGCATATTCCAGGGTTTTCGGTCGACCGATTCCAGTTTCGGTCGACCGATCGGAGCAGGTAGAGTAGGTAAGGAGTTGTTTTAAGTGTTGTTTGGGGTTTATTTTCATTCCCACCTACATGCTAAGTGCTGGAGCCCAAGGTAAGTTTCCCCCTAGGTATTCATCTCATTTTCTTTGAATTTATTTGATTTAAACTTAATTTTCACACTCTCCCGGTATTACTCTACTCGTAGATCACCTTGATTTTCGGTTTTCGCGAAGTCTTGAAGTGTGAACTCGTGGGAAGCTTGATTTCAAGGTGAGCGGTTAAGCACCAAGTGTGTGTGAGTGTGTTGGTATGCATGAGGATATGCTTAATGTATGCTTGGAGCGTTTACATGATTTTTGATGATTATGTGTAGCCGGGTCAAGAACCCTAGCTTGATGTTGATCGTTGTGATGTAAAATCATGTGACATGCTATATGATACTCATGTGAGGCTATATATGCTAACTTTGAGTAGTACATCATGTTGTGTATAATTGTGTTTAGTTCAAAATTATGAACTTTGTGTGGATTGCTCAATAACTATATTATCCATGTCGATATGTGATGTTATGTGAGCATGTGTACGATGTGTAGAGTAAAATTGCTCTAGAGACACTCGTATTGATTGTGCCTTAATAAAATGTGAGTGCTCGGAAGTTGGAACTCCGTCGAGTTTCGATTGAGTCAACCCGATGTGTGATTCCAGGGGACAATATATCAGGGGCAGAGGGTTCTAACTAGAGTACTTAAGGCGGCGAGTTTGCCTCTACGGAGGACGGTGGGCGTATTACCTTGCGGATCAGCCGTTGGCCAGGCGATTGCTACGTAGTGCGAGACTCAGTTGCACAAGGCGTAAAGAGTCCGAGTAGCCCCCATTTTGCGCTGTGGGGTCGCCCCTACCGTGAGTGTTGTGTCGTGATGGAAAATCCGGCGACAGCCGGAGAAATCCTTGGTATGAGTGTAGGTGTCCGGAACTGCCTTTGTCCAGGTGGGGTTGGGTGCCTCGGGTTAGGGAGTTCGTGTCGGACCTACCTTATCTAAATGAACAAAAGAAAATGATTAACTACGATGGGTTAGTGAATCACGCTGACTTAACAAAGAATTCACATAATTGATTTGGTCGGGTGATTACTTTGCTACAAGCTAAGCATGCTATTTGTGTTTTGCATATGTGATAAATATGCTTGTTATCTTATATGATGATGTTGTTGTTTATGCTTGTGTTTTCTTGTGTGCGGTGTTGCATTGGTGCTCCAAGGGAGGATGCCAATGTACCGCTCACTGAGTCGAAGGACTCACTGCTTTGTTGCCCTGTTTTTCAAATCCGTTTGCGAAGGGCAAGGAGCTCGCGTAGCTGACGTAGCTTGCGAGAAGGGTTATAGAAGGTATTTTGGAGTTTTGGGACTAGCAATTGTATAGACATCTTTTTGTATACTTAGACTAGTCACACATAGTTTGTAGTAAATGATGTAAAAAGTGAAGCATTAATCTTTTTATTTAAGATGTGCATATTTTATTAAATATGGTATTGAGACCCCAAGAGGACATTTGAATGGTTGAGCATGTGTACATGACCTAGTATGGGACTTCAAATGTGTTAGAATGAATGTTTGACTTGAAAAGCAAGTTTTGATACACTTAGCTCTTATTTTACCGTATTTTGGTTCTTAAAGTGTTTTTTATTTAAATCCGTCGTCTTTGCGTATTTTGGGTGCTTGGAAGGTCCTACGCGTGTATCCAAAGTAGATACTCGGGGGTGTGGGGTTGGTTTCCAAGACCCAGGTGAAATACGGATTTTGAGGCGGCGAGTATTTCATTTCTGAAATCTGAATTCTATTTTTCTGATATTTTCGATCGACCGATAATATCGGTCAGTTGACCGAAACTATTACAGCATGTATTTTGAGCTCTCGGGTTGAGTATCGGTTGACCGGTCCTCAACTTTCGGTAGACCGAAAACTCTCTGGAATTGGCATTTTGATTGCGGTTTAAATGGTTTCCGAAAATTACTTTTGATGCTTTTAGGATCTTGTATAAATGTATTTAAAGGTTTAGCACCTCCGAATCTTTTAGAAAAATACAAGTTGAGCCGGTATTTCCGAAAAAGTTTTTCTAAGCTTTTATTATAAGTGTTTTATGTTTCGGATCTAAGGTTGTCCTAGATATTTTGGTATCAATGGAGGAGATTGATATCTTAAGGTTTTTGTCAAGCTTAGTCGGCATTTGGGGCGGGTTCCACCTCCTCCGTGGGTGCTTGTCGGTGTCGAACGTCCCGAACTCGGCTCAATCCTCGTTTTCATGGTTTTGTACGCAAAAGCTTCCGCATTGCAAACTCTGAATTTGTTCCCAAGCCGTCGTGGCACCCGGGTCGCGAGTCGTGACAGGTTTTTCTAAATATTTGGGGACGAGATGGATATTTCTACCTGAAAAGATAATAACAATTGGGCGATGAAGAGGAAACGGAAACGTGCTGAGCCCAACACTAACACAAATAATAAGCACATCGACATACACACAAATAGACTTCACATTTACATTTATTTATTCAATTTACGACTATTCATGCTCAATCTATTTATGCATGTCAAAGTAAACCCAAAATCATTATAATCACCTATAGAGTACTCTCTTTTGAGAGGCGTTGTGGGGGTGTACCGTCTTCCGTACACGTAACCGACGAACGAACTTAAAAATCTCAAAAGTGCCTTGATCCGGGATGGGCACGAGCTAGCCTCAAAGCTCTCTCAACGCTCGGCTCACTCCGGAGGAGGGGAGATTGGTTTAGAGGTTGGTGGTGTTCTTGGTGGTGACCGAAGAGGTCGATAAACTCTAAAGCTCGGCTAGGGGGGGCTGTAGGGAAGCTAGTGGCTGTAGAAACTCCAGTGATCGGAGTTAGGGAAGGGTCGCCGGAGCTAAGGACGAAATGGGCTCGGGATGAGAGCTTGTTTTGAGCTCGGGTGAGCTAGTTTTGCTCGATTTGAGCTTGGAACTTGATTTCTTGAAGCTAGTATGGAGACTAAGCTTAACATTCGAAATGGCAACCCCAAGGGGATAAATACAGAAAGTTGTGGATCACAACTCTAGAGTCTACTACTAATTACATCATTAAAAGATAAAAAGAGATACTCTAATGACATTGTGCAAGCTCTAGAAAGCTTTTGACACCTTAAGGACACCTAAACATCCTAAGCACACTTGTAATTAGCTATAAATTAAAGATTAAAACCACTAATTACACGAATTTGGACTGATTTTAGTTGTTTCGCCGCTCTGGCGCAGGGCCAGGGCGCGGCGCCGACGCGCGCGCCGAGCGCGCCCGGGTTCGCAGAGCGTCGGCGCCCCGGGCGCCCAGCGGGCGCGCCTGGGCGCGCGCCCATTAGGGCATTTTCTTGCTCTCCTTCGGTGCTGATGTGATGCGTGACTTCGTTATCGCAATTTGAGGTGGGCACGGACTTCGAGAAGACCTTGGACTTGCTGCGAACTTCTTTGGGATTTGTCTTGAACTGCCATAACTTGCACTTGAACTTCTTGATGTTGCTATGTACGCGGCATGCGCGTCCTTGGCCGTGAGACCTTGATGTGCCTAGGCTTTGGCCGCGTTTCTTCGACTTGGGCGTCGACTAGATCCTCCTGGATCAATACTCCCCTTTTCCATTAAGCCGAATGCTCTGGCATTGGCTTCAAAAGAGGCAACTTTTAGACTTGCGACTTGAAGCATTGGTCCGCTTGAGTTGGGTTTGCTTTGTGACTGAAATTTCCAGCTAGGAACCTTTGACTGAAACACCTTCTTTGCTGAAATGACTGCTCTTTGAATGGCGACAAGAGACTCGAACGAAGATGAGGGCAACACGCTTCCTTCCCAAACACAATCCTTGGATGACAACTTCTTATCATCTTCTTTCAAACGATATTTTAGATCACGCACGATAGTAGATAGCATCACGATCATAAAGATATGACCTCCCGAGTATAACATGAACACACACCAAAAAGGCACAACATCACATTTACAACTTCATCAATAAAATGCTTCGAATAGCGAACTAAGAGTGACATTGATATCTCACCCTTAACTCGACCTCCTCGGTTGAACCAGTTAGAACGGAAGTATTTGGATGTGGCTTCACTTCTAGGCCGAGTCTCTCCACCCAAACTCTTGAGAGATGAGGTTTCTTTTGCTAGCCGGAATCAAAGCGGCATCCACCACTTCTTGCTTCACTTGTATTTTCAGCGGAAGAGGCCTCTCGTCCTTCTCCTTTGCTTCATTCACAAACAAGAGCTAGTAGTGGCGATCGGCCTTCAACGACTTGCTCTAAGAACTTCTTCCTCCATCTCATCGGGTTCTTCATTAGTGGTGACTATGGCGGCTCGAGGCTTCCTCCGCTCCTTGATCTCCTTGGAGACGAGTTCCGGGTGAAGGTTCCAACACTTCTCCTTTGTGTGGCCAAAGCTTGTGCAATGTTCACAAGACACGTGCTCTTCGTCTTGGGCACAGCAACTTCAGATTTTGGTGGCCCTTGGACTGCTTTTTACACGCTTCTCGTGGAGCTTGAAGTTTGGATGATATTTCCACGAGACATCGAAAACATGTTGGCGTTGAGCTTCGCCTTGCCTCCCAGCGTGGCCATCGACATGCTTCATCAATTGGTATGGGCTGGCCAGATTTTCAAAGTCCTCGCGATGTTGAGGTTGAAGTCCAGCAACATACTTTCTAAACACTTGGCTTCATTCTCGTCGATCCCCAAGACAAGGGCCTTCCGACGGAACTCGAAGTATAGTCTTGAAAACCGTTTGATCCCGGGATTTGCCGGTAGAATAACCATTGCTCCAAATTCTTGCCACGATACCCAACCGGATTAGGAATTGACTACGAACAAAGATGCTTGAGATCCCCACGATATTCCTCGGCACATTCATGGCGATCGCACATAAGTACTCCACCACAAAAAGCATGCGAAGATAACTTAAAGACAGCCAATGCCAATCTTTTGCACATCATTGTAAATCATTACAAACAGAAATATGGACTCTAATTGATCGAACCAAGACGAGTTTCTCACCGGATAGAGTTCCATCGTATGTCGGTAAGTCGGATCTTTGCTTCAACTTTAACTGGACATCCCATGCATCCTTCTCCTCCAAATATGCTTTCTCCGATGAAAGTTTCCGCTGGCTCCATTCCCCGGTCGGCGAGACGTCGAGGGTTCCTTCCCATCGAGGGATAGAGTGCGTTCGGTGCACCATAAGTGTAGGGATGGACGGAAATTGCCATGGACTGGAAATGCCATTTTGGTGTAGTTCGTTCATATAGGGCTTGTTACCTGGTGAAATAGGCTTTGCAAAAGTTGCTGGAATACACCCAGAACTTGCTGGAATTCCCAAAACAGAACATTGCTTCAGCTCGGGTCGCGCGCTATTGGCTTCTGTTTTTCCAAGAACTTGTCGGGGACTGTTCTGGAGCATTTTTCTCTTGATGTACAGCAGGTATAGCTGCAAAATGTAACATCATCTGAGATTGCTGGAAAACTTGCGGGCTTCAAGGGCAACTGCATTGGTCTTCGTTTGAGCTGCGAGTGCACAAGCATTTCGTCTAGCTTTTGGTGTACGACGCTTGTCGTTCATCTCTTTCCATTTGGAGCTTGTAAAAACTGAGATAAAATGGTTGTAAGCGAGCTATTTCTCTACAGAGACTTATTTACCTCGGCTTGCTCAGATTTTTCTTGCACTTTCTCGGGATTCTTCTCCGAAGATGTAGGCTCCATTGTCTCCCGATACCGCTTCCTTGTATGACCGAGTGTTGTAACGCCTTGTTGGCTCATGTGCGAGCTTCAACCACCACCTCAAGCGACGACCTTGCTCTGATACCACTTGATCCGGGATGGGCACGAGTACCTCAAAGCACGTCTCAACGCTCGGCTCACTCCGGAGGAGGGGAGGATTGGTTAGAGGTTGGTGGTTTCTTGGGGTGACCGAAGAGGTCGATAAACTCTAAAACTCGACTATGGGGGGCTGTAGGAAGCTAGTGGCTGATAGAAGAAACTCCAGTGATCGGAGTTAAGAAGGGTTCGCCGGAGCTAGACTGAAATGGGCTCGGGTGAGAAGCTTTGTTTGAGATCGGGTGAGCTAGTTTTGCCGATGAGGCTTGGAACTTGGATTTTCTTGGAAGCTAGTATGGAGACTAAGCTTAACATTCAAAATGCAGCCCCAAAGGGGATAATACAGAAAGTTGTGACTCACTAACTCTAGAGTCTACTACTATTACATCATAAATATAAAAAAGATTATTACCTTCTAATGACATTGGTGCAAGCTCGAAGACATACCTCTAGGGACACCTAAACATCCTTAGGCACATTGTAATTAAGCTAAATAAAGATTTAAACACTTAATTAACACGAATTTTGGACTGATTTTTAGTTGTTTTCGCCGCTCTGGCGCAGGCGCGCGCGGCGCCGAGCGCGCGCTGAGCGCTCCGGGCGCCAGTGGGCGCACTTTGCGCCGCGCCCACCGCTGGGCGCCATTGGGCATTTTTGCTCTCCTTCGCGTGCTGATGTGATGCGTGACTTCGTATCGCCAATTTGAGGTGGCACGGACTTCGAGAAGACCTTGGACTTGCTCGAACTTCTTTGGATTGGTCTTGAACTTGCACTTGAACTTCTTGATGTGCTATGTACGCGGCATGCGCGTCCTTGGCGTGAGAGCCTTGATGTGGCCTAGGTTTGGCCGCGTTTCTTCGACTTAGGCGTCGACTAAGATCCTCCTGGATCATGCCTTATCTGATTTCCTAATTTTCCATAAAAATTAGGTGACGACTCAAAAACCTTTTTTTCTTTAAGGTCGTCAACACCGCTTGAAGGTCGGTGGCATGATCCTGCTTCTTCTTGCTTTTGACCACGATGTCATCGATATATGCCTCCAATGTTGTTCCCAACAGTGGCTCAAAAATTATGTCCATACCCCTCTGAAAAGTTGCCTCTGCATTTTTCAAACCAAATAGCATTACCGTGTAACAGTAAGTACCATGGTCTGTGATAAAGCTTGTCTTTTCTTCGTCTTCTGGATGCATTTTCACTTGATTGTAGCCAAGAGAATGCGTCCATAAAACTCAGCAACTCTTGCCCGGTCGTAGCATCCAACAACTGATCGATCCTAGGCAGGGGATAGCTATCTTTTGGGCAAGCCTTGTTCAGATCCAAGAAATCAATGCACATCCATTACTTGCCGCTTGCCTTTTTTCACCAATATGACGTTTGCAATCCATTCGGGGTACCGGACCTCCCGAACGAATCTCGCTTTAAGCAACTTATCCACTTCAAACTTTAATGCCCTGCTTCGTTCTGGCGTGAAGCTTTTCTTCTTCTGCTTCACAGGTTTAGAGCTCGGATCTATATTCAGTTCGTGACAGATTACCTTTGGTCGAGGCTAGGCAGGTCATAGGGTTTCCAGGCGAACAGGTCGGAGTTCTTCGTTAGGCAACCAAGCGTCATCAAACACATGGACTTGCAACCCCAGGCCAACTTAACCATTGTTAGTTGTCTCTCCTTCCCCTCAAGTAGTAGAACTGCCATAGTAGGTTCGGCTAGCCCAGCCGATTTTGCCTCGGGCTCCCTGACATCGAATATTTCAATCGGGAGTGTCCCCTTCCTTCTGAGGCTGTTCTTGTAACATTGCCTTGCCTCTTCCAGATTGCCTCGTACCTCACCAACAACTTAGGTAGTTTTTAATTTCGCTTTCCGATGCGGGAGAGAGACTACCATTTTAATTGCCCTGATACCATGTCGTCCCATGATGACATTATACGCCGATGGAATATTTAGGACAAGGAAAGTCATTGTCACGTTTTTAAGCCTAGGTTCGGTCCCGGCCGTGACCCACAAGTATATTGTTCCCAATGGGATCAGGTTGGGACCACCGAGACCATAGACACTGGTATCAATCGCATTTAAGTCTTCTTCTGTGAGACCCGCTCTGATTAGTGCATCATAAAATAAAATGTTCGATGACGCACCTGTGTCTAGAAAAATTCGTCTAACCTCTCAGTTCCCCATCACCATAGTCACAATCATGGCGTCATCATATGGCGGCTCCACCTCTACAATTCAGCATCTATGAACACGATGTATTACTCCGAACTTGATATGGGGTTGACTTGATACACCGCTTGTGGGGCCATGCGTCGTCTCTTCTTGTTTGAATTCTTTGACCCCGAGCTGGGACCCCCAGCTATGAAGTGGATTGGTCCACCTAGGACTTGCTGGTGTTGTGGTTCATTGTCCCGTGGGGCTTCATCAACAGGTCTTGTGTTTCCACGAGGCCCGGGTCTATCAATGAATACTTGTAGCTCTCCAATTCGTACCATTTCTTCGAATACGTCACGTACTTGAAAACAGCTATTATGGTGTGTCCATGCGTCGGATTGAACGCATAGAATTTGACCGATCTCTTCAATTGGTCGGAGTTTTAGAGGCTTCGGCCGAGGCAGCTCTCTCTTCTGCTCCACTACTACTAGGATTTCACTAGGTGATGCATTGAAACGTGTATAGTCAGTATACCTCGGGTCAAAATGCCTTTTGTTCTCGTTTCGCTTCTTGTCTCGGCCCTCTTCACGTCCACCGTCGCCTCGTAACCTCTTGTTGCCATGATTCAACTCAGCTTCTCTCTCTTTGACCTCAATCGTTAGCCATATCTTCTCATATGCCTTTGTAAGGGTCTCAGGCATGTTGATGTGAAAATCTTACGAGAGCTGCTTGTGTCTGACACCCCGTTTCAACGCTATCAGCGCGAATTTAGGGTCGACATCTTGCATTTTTTGCAGCTCATCACAGAACCGTTTGAAAAAAAGACTTCAGACTTTCACTTTCATTTTATACAACATTTAGCAAACTCTCTGCATCCTTTGGGAAGTCTGAACTTGCAAAGAAACACGTCTGAAACGCATCCACCAGCTCTGCCCAGCTACTTATTGACCCTGGCCTCAACCTTGTAAATCAGGTTTGAGCAAGGCCTTCTAAAGTCATGGGGAATGATTGACAATAAGCAGCTTCATTGTAGCCAGTGAAACACATTGCCGTCATGTAACATGACACATGTGCCCTAGGCGCCGAGCTCCCATTATATTTTGAAATTTTGGGAGCCTTGTAAATAGAAGGTAACGATGCTTCCAGTATGGATTGATCAAAGGGTGAATTCGGGTCCACGCCAACTTGTACTGGATCTTCTCTTTCTTTTCGTGGCTTAGCGCCTCGTTTCGAGATGACCTCCATGCTGGCGCTACTTGATTCACCTGATGAGAGGGTTTCAGGTGCTCGAACACTCTTTTGGGCTGAGCGTTCTTGTTCATGCAGCCAAGTCCGTTCTCGATCTCGTGCTAACTTTACCCCGCGGCTCCCTAATCTTTCAAGAATGGAAGGAGGACGTAACCTGTCAAAGATAGAACTGCAACTCTCACAGCTCGCGAGCCGAGGGCTGCGACGGAGGGAAATAATTTTTCGCAAAAGAATAAAATTCGAAATAAATAGTTTTGCGGAAGCCTAAATAATCAAGGAGTTCATTTCAAATCCCAAATACCCAAAAATCAGTTTCTCAAAGTTCAAAACACGGGAGAGCCGCAATCTGGACATTCAGTCTGAGACGAGAACCCGCGTGGGAGGCGGTTCGGTCTCAACCCGAGCTCAGTTTGCAAATGATACTAATACATCAATCTCCCTAGATGATACAAGAGAATCCTAGGCAATTTAAGGTCCAAATCTCTTTAAGATCTTACGAAAATATACTTAAAAACCTCATTTTCAAAATACCGGCTCGATTTGTATTTTTCCAAAAGTATTGGGAATATCAAACCTCTAGTTAGTAATTATAAGAACCCCTCAAAGCATCGAAATCAAATTCGGAAACCAAATACACAAAATACGGCGACGAATTCCAGAGCTATTTTCGGTCGACCAGAATGTTTTATCGGTCGACCGAAAGTCGACCATAAACGTATAACAAAACAACTACAGGTTTCGGTCGACCGATCCAAATTTTCGGTCGACCGATCCAAATTCAGGATCTGCAAAAACAGATTTGCAGCAACCAAATACCCAACACCCCATTTTTTCAAACATTTCTCCAAATCATCCAAATACCATGTATTTACATAAATATAACTGAAATACACATGCAGGTATCGATTTCCAATCAAAATCTCATCCAAACTCATTAAACAAGACATTTTTCGAAACGTCAAAAATACGAAACACTTAAGAAAAGTGGTCCAATTTGGATCAAACCACAATCCCATTTATACTCAAGTGTCACAAGCACATGAATACCAAAATACACAAACGACATGATTCAAACTCCAAATCGGAGATTTCTTTATACAAAATTATATCAAAGTTAACCATTTACATCATAAACTCAAAATATACAACTTTTAGAAATTAAACCTTCCCAACTAAAGTTTACAACTCTAAAAGTTTACAAACCAACCATTCCAAAAGTTAATACTTTGCATGTTTGAGCTATACAACTAAGGATTATGCATAAGTATAGACCCCACCAAGATATCTTCCCAATACTCCTTGCAAGCTATTGTCGGAAATTTAGCACCCCTTTGCCGGTGCCTTCCCACGGTCTAACGGATCTGAAAAAGATAAAAGCAACAGAGTGAGTCAAAATGACTCAGTGAGCGGCGCGAATAACGATCGCGGCACCTCTCAACAAAACACAACCAAATCACAAGTCCACAAACACCAAGTAAAGCATCTCATTATCAGCAACATCATGCAAATAACGAATTCCCATACCAAACCAATTATGCTTTACTTTCTTATGTTAGCGTTTGTTTGACTAATCACCCATTAGTCCTTTCTCGTTTGCAACGTAACACACCCTTTAGGTACCGCAGCACCAAGGATCTGGGTCAAACACGGTGCACGTCGCGTCCCCTAGTACCCTACAGCTGGGGCGATCCCTTTTGGCCTAAAGGGAGTTACTTGATATATTGATCTTTCCAGAATTTCCGATTCAAGCCTCGCTTGGTCTCGTAGCTGCCACCCTGGCCTCGGGCTGGCCTTAACTACGCCCACAGGTCTCTTCTCGAGACAACTAATCTGGGACTCCGGCGCCCACATCGTCCAATTTCGATCCCGGTCGATATCCACTCGGTTAACACGGGAGAGCGAACCTGGGCGATGCAATCCAACGAAGAGCCCCACCACAAATCATTTCACTTTACCAAATCTCATTAGCCCTCACGTTGTCGATGTCTCTAATCACAACAATACTCACATTGGGCACACCAATCACATAAGTACTATTGATAGACATACAACGGTTTCCACGCATTCCAAATTTCCAATCTAACACATATCCATCATTTTGCCATAGAATAAAAAAAAGTATTCCCACAAGATGTCCGAATCATATAATCATTACCAACATGATCATAGGTACCAAAACACATTAGCAAGTTGCAATAACACATTACCATCATGCCAGCATTTCAACATGCTCAATAATACGCATATCACAAAATTTAGGGTTTTCCACCCGAAATTCTAAATATCACATAATCATGCTCATACCACATAAATCATCACAATTTCAATACATCACCAACACAATCACGCACAAGCAAGAGGTGCAAACCACTCACCTCGAAGGCTCGGCCGAAATCACGCAAAAATGCAACCTCACCACAACCAAATGCACCCGGTCGAGAACTAGGTCAAGAAAAACTAAGAGAGTGAGGGAGAGAGAGATGGAGTGATCGAGCACCAAGGAAACAAGGGAGATGGTAATGGAAACTCACCTAGGTCAGCAAATGAGCTCCAGGCGCGGGGAAGAAGGAGAAGTGGTGAAGGGGTATGCAAACAAACTCAAGACCTGAACTTAAACTCGGGCTACACGCGACTATCGGTTGACTGGAACACAAATCAGTCGACCGAAAGTGCTCTCCACAGCACAAATCCGATCAAAACCAAACAAACCAACTCCGACACGCACACAACCAAGCACTCCCTCGTGCTGACGGGATCACCAACCACATGACACACCCGGGGTACGCTCGAACACGCATGCACGGATAACGAAAATACATCCAAGCACATCTCATAATTCCAACATAATTCATAAACAAAACAAATAAAACAACAAACCTCAAACCCTCCCCACTTAAGGGTTTCGGTCCTCCGAAACAAACAAGTGAGGAAAAAGCGCACGCATGTCAGCCTCCGGTTCCCAGGTAGCTTCCTCGAACCGCTGACTGCGCCAAAGAAACTTGACCAGAGGAACCAACTTGTTCCTCAGGACCTTGTCCTTCCAATCAAGAATAGGAACCGGACGCTCCTCATAGGTGAGATCTTCCTAGATGGGGAGCGACGACGACGAAGTAGCTTAGGATGGGTCCTCCAAGTACTTCCGCAACATCGAAACGTGAAAAACGTCGTGCACATGCGAAATCCACTATGGTAACTCTAATCTGTACGCTGCACTGCCGATCCGCTCGATAATCCTGAAAGGACCAATAAACCTCGGACTCAGCTTGCCCTTCATACCAAAGCGCTGCACCCCTTTCAAACGCGACACCCGAATGAAAACCATGTCATCAACCTGAAACTCTAATGCTCGACGGCGTCGATCCGCATATGATTTCTAACGGGACTGTGCGGTCTCGAGTCGTTGACGTATCATTTTGATCTTCTGGTTAGCTTCCTCAACAACATCCGTACTCATAGCCCCCGTATCCACCATGTCATCCCAGAACAAGGGTGTACGGCATCGCCTGCCATACCGAGCCTCGTGTGGTGCCATGCCGATACTGTTATGGTAGTTGTTGTTGTAGGCGAACTCTACCAGAGATAAGTGTTCATTCCAACCACCGCTAAAATCCAATGCACATGCCCGTAGCATATCCTCCAAGGTCTGGATAGTCCGTTCTGATTGCCCATCTGTCTGTGGACGATATGCGGGGCTAAACCTCAGATCGGTACCCATCTGATGCTGATAAGCCCGCCAAAAGTACGAAGTAAAACGAGGGTCACGGTTAGATACAATACTCAACGGTACACCGTGCAATCTAACGATCTCAGCTATAAAGATTCGGGCCAACCACTCAGGTGTAAAGGTCTCCGAACATAAATGAAATGCGCGGTCTTCGTCAAACGGTCACTACTACCCATATAGCGTCAAATCCGTGTCTCGTCCGCGGTAGCGCCTGAATAATATCCATCGTGACATCTTCCCACTTCCACGACGGTACCTCTAACGGCTGAAGATAACCACCCGGCCTGAGTCGCTCTGCCTTCACCTGCTGACAAACTGTACACTGAGCTACAAACTGCCGGACGTCTTTCTTTATACTTGGCCACCAAACTGCTGTCGCAAATTCCTATACATCTTGGTTCCTCCTGGATGGACTGACAGTCTACTGCTATGCGCCTCTGATAAGATCTGGTGCCTCAGCTCATCCGACTTCGGCACGCATATCCTGCCCTCTGAATCTGATAATATCATCTCCACCTACACAGTACTCTGATATCTCTCCAAATTCAAGGCGTCCACGTATCTCTCGTAAGGTGGTGTCCTCCTGCTGTGCCGCCCTCAGCCTCAGAAGTAGCTCCGGCTCGACACCATATGTGGCGAAGAGAACCCCCGGCTCACGCTCAAAGGCGCTCAAGCCCAGGTGGGTAAACTGCTCCGCCAAGTCCCACTCTCTCATAGATATCCCAGCTAGCCGAGACGAGCTCTTCCGGCTGAGTGCGTCAGCTACGACATTCGCCTTCCCAGGATGATAGAGGATATTGCACTTGAAATCCTTCAAATCCATCGCCTCTGTCGCAAGTTCAGCTCCTTCTGAGAAAAGATATACTGTAGACTCTTATGATCGGTATATATCTCGAAATCTTCTCCTTATAGATAATGTTTCCAAAGTTTCAACGCAAAGATCACTGCGGCTAACTCGAGATCGTGTACTGGATAATTACCCTCATGGGCTTTCAACTGTCTAGAGCCATAAGCTATCACTCTGCCCCTCTGCATCAACACACATCCCAAACCGATAAAAGACGCATCACTATATACAACAAACCCACCCTGATCGTCGGGTAAGGCTAAAACTGGTGCAGTGGTCAACAAATGTTTCAATTTCTAAAAACTCTACTCACAGGCATCATTCCATTCAAAACGAACGGCTTTCCGGGTAAGTTAGTCAACGCACTAGCTAACCGCGCGAAGCCCTCAATAAAACGCCGGTAATAACCAGCCAAACCCAAAAACCTACGAATCTCAGTCGCATTCTTGGGTCAATCCCATCGTAGGACTGCGTCAACCTTTACCAGGTCTACCGCCATGCCCTCACGAGAGATTACGTGCCCCAAAAGTGCACTTTGGTCAACCAAAAATCACACTTGTTAAGTTTCGCGAATAACTGCCTCTCGCGATGATGCAGGAGGCTCTTGGGTCAAGTGCAAGACAACAAGCATGGTTGCACGACTAGGCCAAGCACGGGCGTGGGTGGACACGGTTGGTGCGCGGAAGGCTAGGGTGTGCAAGCGCGTGTGGGGCGCGCATGGCTAAGAGGTTGCATGACTAGGCCAAGCACGGGCATGGATGGACATGACCAGTGCGGACGCACGCATGAGTACGCGGAAGGCTAGGGTGTGCAAGCGCGTGTAGGGTGTGCAAGCGCGTGTAGGGTGTGCAAGCGCGTGTGGGGCGCGCATGACCGAAGGGATTCCAAGCTTGGAGCGCGGGCAGCGGGGCAAGGAGCCTAGCGGGCTAGGTGCGTGCGCGGGTGCATGCGCGGGCGCGGGACGAGGACCGGGCCTCAAGGGTTGGCACGGCTCGATGCATGGATCCGTGACCAAGTCAAGGCGCGGACATGGGAACGTGCCCCGGCCAAGGCGCGCGCATTATGGATCTTGACCAGGCCATGGATGCGGACGTGAGGGCGTGCTCATGCCAAGTGGCGCCCGATCGGGAAGTTCATGACGGAGTCATGGGCATGGGCGTGGATTGGAGGACAAGCCAAGGCACGCGCGCGGATCCGTGGCTTGGACAAGGATACGATCGTGAGGAAGGCCATGCCAAGTGACGCGCGATCATGAAGTCCACGACCGATTCATGGGGCGTGCATGGAGTGGCGGACAAGCCAAAGCGCACTCATAGGATCGTGGAGGACGTGGCACGAGACAGGGCGCGCGATCATGGAGGCATGACCGAGTCAAGAGGGCGTGTGCGCGGGAGCCTGCATGGCGCGGACGAGTGGACGTGGCCAAGCTCAAGTATCCGCGCGAGCGCGTGCCAAGGGCCGTGACCAGACCAAGAGGAGCCAGCTCATGTTAGTTAGGGTTGTCTTTATTTTTCCTACATTGTATCATTGTTTTGGTAACTGCCCTTGGCCGGTTGGCTAAAGGGGGCTTGGGTGTGTCCAAGCTATATATGCTAGTAGGCCACGGGTTGTGTGGTACACTAGACTTGTGACTTTGTAAGTGGTTTTTGAGAGCTAATACACAAGGAGTGAGGCCAAGGCCGAGCGCTCTTTTCCACTTAATACATTTGTCTAGTTTTCTTCTTGCTCTTCTTCCTAGATCGTAGTAGCATTACATCCGAGCATTCCTTGCCAACATTGAGGCAACAGAGGGCGTTTGGATCAAGTTTGGTATCAGAGCAAAGGAGAGGAGAAGAGCAAAGTAATGGCGGTGACAAGGCATGGAGCTGTCACGGTACAACAAGCCGAAGAGGAGAATACTCGGCGCTCGGAGGATTCGGGGTCCATGCAAGAGCAGGCCGGCCAAGGAGGAGCTCAAGATGATAGGATAGTGCGCCTAGAAGGGGGCCTAGCCAAGGTCACGGCCCTTGGCACGCGCTCGCGCGCATACTTGAGCTTGGCCACGTCCACTCGTCCGCGCCATGCAGGCTCCCGCGCACACGCCCTTTTGACTCGGTCATGCCTCTATGATCGTGCGCCCTGTCTTGTGCCACGTCCTCCACGATCCTATGCGTGCGCTTTGGCTTGTCCGCCACTCCATGCACGCCCCTTGAATCGGTCATGGCTTCTGACGCCGCCATCTTGCATGGCCTCTCACGGACCCGTATCCTTGTCCAAGCCACAGATCCGCGCGCGCGCCTTGCTTGTCAGCCAATCCACGCCACGGCCATGACTCGGTCTATGAACTTTCTCGAACTGGGGCCACTGGCATGAGCACGCCCTCCGTCCCGCATCCATGGCCTGGTCAAGATCCATAAGTGCGCGCGCCTTGCCGGGGGCACGTTCCCAGTCCGCGGCCGTTACTTCGTCATGATCCACGCATCGAGCCGATTGCAAACCTTTGAGTCCGGTCCATTGCCGCGCCGCGCCACGCGCCTAGCCCGCTAGGCTCCTCGGCCCGACTGCCCGCTCTCAAGCTTGAATCCTTCGGTCATGCGCGCCCCAAAAGCGCTTGCACACCCTAGCCTTCCATGCACCCATGCGTGCGTCCGCACTGGTCATGTCCATCCATGCCCGTGCTTAGCCTAGTCATGCAACCTCTTAGCCATGCGCACCCCACACGCGCTTGCACACCCTAGCCTTCCGCGCACCCATCCGTGCACCCGCACCAACCGTGTCCACCCACGCCCGTGCTTGGCCTAGTCGTGCAACCATGCTTGTTGTCTTGCACTTGACCCAAGAGCCTCCTGGATCATCCATGCCCTTTGAATTGATGTGTGATGCTTCAGATTATGCAATTGGGGTTGTGTTGGGATAATAAGTAAATAAACTGCCTTATGTTATTCACTATGCGAGTAGAACTTTGAATAATGCTCAAATAAATTATTCTATTACTGAAAATGAGCTCTTAGCAATCGTATTTGCTCTAGAAAAATTCTGCTCGTACTTAATTGGTTCTAAGGTAATTGTTTATTCTGATCATGTTGTTCTTAAATATTTGCTCACAAAAAAAAATGTCAAACCTAGATTGATCATGTGGATTTTACTTTTGCAAGAGTTTGACCTGAAATCAGGGACAAAAAAGGAAGTGAGAATGTGGTCGCTGATCATATATATCAGCGTACGTAGGAAAAAGATTGTGAAAAACATCATCAAGATGTTGCAAGTCCCATCAATGAATTTTTTTTCATGATGAGCAACTCTTCTCTATTCATGGAGAAGAGCGGTATGCTGGCATTGTAAATTATTTGGTGGGACAAATTTTTAATCCTGATTTAAATACGCAGGAACGGAAGCAATTTTTATCTACAGTGAAGCATTACTTTTGGGATGGGCCATCCTTATTCAAGCATTGCGTAGATCAGATTATAAGGCGTTGCATCCCTAAAAGCGAGCAACAAAGCATTTTACACTATAGTCATGGATTGAATTGTGGAGGACATTTTGGTAACAAAAAAAACTGCATTAAAGGTGTTGCAATCCGGATTCTATTAGCCAACATTGTTCAAAGATGCAGTGTGACCATTGCCAACGTACAGGTAATATCAACAAACGAAATGAGATGCCTCTTTGAGAAAACTTGGTATTTGAATTATTTGATGTGTGGGGTATTGATTTTATGGGACCCTTTCCCACCTCTTTCAGTTATAACTATATACTTGTTGCAGTTGATTATATTTTGATGTGGATTAAGGCAATAGCTACTAAACCCATGATGGCAAGATTGTACTTAGTTTTTTTAAAGATATGATTTTTACAAGATTTAGAACACCATGAGCTATTATTAGCAATGGTGGAACTCACTTTTATAACAAAGCATTTTCAGCATTACTAAAATAGTACAACATTACACATCGAGTGGCTACACCTTATCACCCACAAACTTCAGGGCAAGTTGAAGTCACAACAGATAGATCAAGGCAATTTTAGAGAGGATAGTGAATACTTCAAGAAAGGAGTGGGCAATAAAGTTAAATGATGCACTATGGGCGTATAAAACATTATACAAAACACCAATTGGGATGAGCCCTTACCGACTTATTTTTGGTAAAGCATGCACTTGCTAGTGAAGCTAGAACATCGAGCATATTGGCGGATTAAGAGGTTAAATTTTGATATGAATAAGGCTGGTGATGTTAGGAAGCTTCAATTAAACGAACTAGAGGAGCTTCGAAATGAGGAAATGCAAAGATTTACAAGGAAAAGAACTAAGTTTTATCATGATAAATTGATTCTGCGGAAGGAGTTTAAACTGGGTATGAAAGTTTTGCTTTATGACTTACAATTGTGTCTTTTTCCAGGAAAATTGAAATTAAGGTGGATGGGTCCATTTTTGGTAAAAAAAAAAAAAGGGTCTTTCCTTACAGTGCTATTAAAATTGAAAACATGAAATCAGTAGGTAGTTTCAAAATGAATGGACAGAGGTTGAAACCATATATTGAAGAGAGTTATACGGCTCAACTGGTTGGTTTTATGGATTTCTGTGAACCCTAGATGAAGGGTTACATCTTGCCCAGACGCTAAATAAAATGTTTGTTGGAGGCAACCCAAGTAAGTATAGTTTCTTTACATTTTCATAGTTAGTTATGCATGCATATTTCCATAGTCATTACTTTGGAGCAATTATTTTTCTAAAAATTGAAACATTGAGGATAATGTTTCATTTAGGTTTGGGGGTGTGGGATGTGTTGTCAAGTTGATGTCTAGTTACCAAAAAAAAAAATCAATTTTGTGGAATTGTCCTGAGTAGTGGCCGACTTACTCTTTTGTATCTTTTCATTTAAATGATCATAAATCAATGACAATAACCAATGCTCTTTTGTAAAGTAAGAAGCATGTGATTGACTTTGCTTTAGTGATGGAATATAGTTGGCCTCTAACGATTAAGAATCGCGTGGCTCATTTGCGTATTTTTTCTGCTTCTCGTTTATCCTCCGGCAGGATCCCCTCACTCAAAAATCGAGTTATTGGGGTCATCCAGGTTTCTGATGTTTCACTTATGCACATGATGTCAGTGGTACTCTCGAGGATGGACTGTTCAGCATCCAAGCAAGAGTGTTCTACCTCCTCCAAAAATATCCTTTGGGGGGTGAACTCCCACTCCAAGTTTGCTAATTTAGATAATGCATCTGCTAAGACATTTTGCAATCTTGGAATGCATTGTATATAAAAAATGTCAAACCGTTTGATGATATTCCGTGCTTTGTCTAAGCATTTTGCCATGCTAGGATCCTTCGCTTCATGGACGCCTGCCACTTGATTCACCACCGGTTCATAATCTGTCATTGCTTCTAGGGTTCTGATGCTCAATGCCTCGGCCAGCTTCATTCCAGCAATTAAAGCTTCATATTCGACTGTGTCGTTTGTAGCTAGAAAGTTAAACCGCAAGACGTAGTCTAGGCGTGCTCCTCTTGGGATGATTAAGATCAAACCTACTCCACTCATCGTTGCTATGGAAGATCCATCCGTGTACAGATACTACGTAACCGGTGACAGCGTTCTCCCGGAAGTATTTGGCGTATCATTTTCAGAAGCGAGCTAGGAGAAACAATGGAGGCATTTGTGGACAATCTGCTAGTCAAGAGCCGAAAGAAAGAAGATCAGCTTCAGGAATTACAACGAGCGTTCGGCCTCATGATAAAGGTAGGTCTACGCTTAAATCCAGAGAAGTGCTTGTTCGGAATTTCTTCAAACAAATTCTTGGACTTCATAGTCTCTAGCAGAGGAATTGAAGCTAATCCAAAAAAGGTCTCCGACATACTGAACATGCCTCCTCCTACCAAAACTAGACAAATAGCTTTGGAGCGATTTGTATCAAAACTATGAGATCGGTGCAAACTATTTTTTTTACCTTCAAGAAGAAAGCGGCTACGATTGGGTGGCCTGGTACCACAAATAAAACATTTGATTGGAACGAGGAGTGTCAAATTTCATTCGACAACATAAAGAAATTTTTCACAACACCTCTAGTGCTTTCCAGCCCAGAAGCAGGGAAAAACATATATTTATATTTGGCGGTCACATAGGCAGCGGTGAGTTCAATCTTAGTTAGACGATCAGCCTGAGCAGAGCTACTAGTGTACTATGTGAAAGAGTAAATGCCCTAAAAGCCAATAA
>MJHO01000591.1:0-10560 GCA_002076135.1 Xerophyta viscosa | reverse complement strand
CCGACGCGTGAGAAGAGAAAACCTACGCCGCTAGCACGGTGAACATCTCCTCTACGTCCGGCCGCCCGCCTCCACCACCTCTCCTTCCGACGTGCGACGCCGGCGAGAGACGGCAGCAAGCTTCAGGACCGATCTTGGACGTTCGGTGAAACTTCCAGCCGACTGCACCAGCCTTCTTGCATCGACGAGCCTCCGACACTCCTCATCTCGGGAAGCCGACGGGGACAACGCCGAGCTCCGGCAGTCATAGTGTCGAGCACCAGTGCCTGTCACGGCGTCGCTCCCTTGCGGAAGGTTGCACGAGCCGTGCGGTTACGTCTCCAGCCACGGCCTGGCATTGTTCTCGGCGTGCTAAGGAGGCGACGGCGACGGTGACTTGCTGCTGATCAGACGCGGCGGCGGCGAGCATCGGGAACGAGCTCGGACGGTGATCACGAGCGTCGGTTGCAGCCGTAGAAGTGAAGAAGACAGCACTGTTCATACGGGCTAAAGTTGGATCCGATCCACTAAAGGCCCAAATCCGGTTTAATTCGATTAAATCGGATTTCGATTTCGCGAGCGTCCAGCGTGGACTAGCATTAGAGGTAGTGTAACTTCGCGGCTCAATTCATCAGATTCCGAGGATCGTTACGTGGCGTGTTCGACCCGCCAAGGTATTTCGATAAAACTCGTACCGCGTTAGAAGCATGTTAGGATCGTAATAAAATTAATTAGATTAATTTTATTATGTCATGCTTATTTTACATGCGATGTGAATGTTTAGATTATTATAGCATACCAATGTGATCCTGTATTCGGGTACACGGGGCTTATGTATTAAAAATTTTTAAATTTCCGCTGCGCATCTGATGTGTTATTGACCCCGATAACCCAACAGGGAACGCAAAAGCCCGTCTGATAAGAGCGTCGGACCTCGAAAGGCCTCTCCTTCAACTCTAGCCACGGGAAAACGGAACGACATCCTGTGTCGTAACGCACTCCGTTACCGCTGGCTGGGGGGACGCAAAGGCCCGTCTGATAAGAACGTCGGACCTCGAAAGGCCGCTCCTTCAACTCCAGCCACGCGAAAACGGAACGACATTCCGTGTCGTAACGCACTCCGTTACCGCTGGCTGGGGGGGATGCAAAGGCCCGTCTGATAAGAACGTCGGATCTCGAAAGGCCGCTCCTTCAACTCCAGCCACTGGAAAGCGAAACAACATCCCGTGTCGTAACGCACTCCGTTACCGCTGGCTGGGGGGGACACAAAGGCCTGTCTGATAAGAACAAATATCCTTACGAGACAAACGATTAACAAAATCGGCGCTTATTTCATTCGAATAATGGAAAGCCGGATTACACGACAAGATGAACATTGCGAAAAAGCAATATTCCGGGCACCTAAGTCAACTAACCATTGATTGCCCTGTCTGGTCATGCCGTCTTGCAGCACGAGCCATCATTAGGCAACCCCCTAGCCGCGTGCTGGAGCTGCAGCGCACAAATTCGTCATCTATAATAACGAAGACGCGCGACAGAACATGAAGCTAAAGAAGGTTCGTGAGCTTAGATACTCTCGCCTGGAGTACCCCGACACTTAGATACCCTCACCCGAAGTACAAAAACACTCAAGAACCCCCCGAAGACTCGTCGTCATCCCTCGACGCGCGAGAATCCCCAAAGCCAGAGCCTCCGTCAAGCCGATAGAAATCACCAGGCATAACCGGATCATGTAAAGGAGTCAACGGACTATATTCCGGAGTCAACGAACCCTGTAAAATACGATCCAGTTGCTCTTGCGTCTCTCTCAACTCTCTCTAAATGACATGGCATACGAACGCAAAGAAGCGATCTCGCAACGAACGTCCACCAGAAGAGCGTCGCGATGCCTACCCTGACTTCGCGAAGCCTCCAATCTTTCCCAAGTCTCTGATTTTCCACCACGAGCAGGCGATTCTCCTGAGCTAGTGACCGGAGAAGCTCGGCTGTCACCCCCTTAGCCATAACAACCTCCCTACCAGTTAACTATTAGCAACAAACCCGAAAGCTCGCGCGAAGTAAATGAAGCTATAGACGCAAGTAAAATTTTTGGCTACCCCTTATAGGCAAATGGAAGCGTACAGTAAACGACTTTACACGCCACGTTTGAAAAATTATCTATGGCATTCAAAAAGAAACGTCTCCTTTACACCAAAACACGGAAATGACCCACCATACAACGAAGAAGAAAAACATACAGGAGTCATAGAAAATGTTAAGAATGATCTCCCGGGGCATCGGTCTCCCCCGATCCAGTAGGGGCTTCGGCGTCGTCGTCATCGTCTTCACCCTCCTCGTCAGAGAAGGGCTGAACGCCCGCATCTCGCCTAGATCGAGCGCCCCGAACAACATCCTCCTCCTTCAAAAAATCAAAAAATTCCTCCCCTTCTTCAGGGAATCACTGGCGAAGCCTCCTCAGCATCTCAAAATACAGATAGCGGCTGAAGATTACAGCATGCCTGCCCTTCTCTAGGCTGAAAGCATCCGAAGCCCGATATTCTTCGACCGCTTTCTCCGGCGCTTGCCGCAGCTCCACGTCCTTCGCGCCGAGCGCGGCTCGAAGCTCGGCAATCTCAGTATCCTTGTCCTTCATCAACTGAGCCGTCTTCGCGGCCTCCTCGCGAGCAAATTTAACATAGGACTCTTTGTTCTTCCGGGTCGCATCGACTTTTCCCTGAAGCGCGGCAGCGAGTTCCTCTTACTCCTTGGCCGCACGAGTAGCTTCATCCCGTTCCCTAATAAGCTTCACCATCTCGGCCCGTATTTCGCTGGCCTTCTCCAGGATCCTCTCTCTCCCTTTAACGATAGTGAACAGCTGACTCAGGGAAGCCAACATCTGCAGTTGTGATGACGCCTTAGACAACGGACACAACTGAAGTAAGGACAGTAAAGATATCTACAATTTTATACTCACATTGGCGGTATTCAGCGATGCCTCCCTTAGCGAAGCATCGACTGACGTTCCGGGAATCATCGATCTGTCCTCCTTCGGAAGGCATTTGCAGATAAACTCTATCGCAGCTTCGCAGCACTCCGTTATCCGAACCCCTTCTCGTATTCCCCAATCCGGGACGTAAAGGGGAGTATCTTCCTCCTCATGAGGTTCTGCTCGTCTCTTCTTCTTCTTGCGGCGAGTGCGCTGGGACGACGACTCCGGAAGCCCCTCCGAAGGAAGGAGGCATACTTCGCTCTGAAAGTGAAGACAACGAAGAAACAGGCACGAGCGCACCGCCGGCCCCCTGAACCAGATGCTGCCCGACCTCGAGCACGGAAGGTTCTATCCGTGGGCCAGTAGTTCCCCCACTCCTTTTCGCAGCTGCCTTGCGGCGGCGGGGCTTGGGAAGTTCCGACAGAACCGCCTTCTCGACCCCCGACTTGCCCGTTGGCTCCATCAGTCCTGCGGATAGGATAATCTGGTCAGAAGAGCCAAAAGAAATAAAACATTACGAAGGACAAGAATAGTGGAGGCATACCGAACAACGCGTCGGCAAGTGGCCTCGTTGCTCTTACGACGTCGTCCGTAACGCTTCCCGCTACTGACACTTGGCCTCGAAATGTAAAAAATCGACCCTCCAACACCTCCAGTTCATCAGTAAGCTCAGGCTTCTCTTTCAACGCTTCGTTCAAGTGATCGGACCAGTGGTCCGAGAAGCACCGTTCCGGTTTCCTCCTCACGAAAAAGAAGCCGTGTCGCCATTTAGGGAACGTTGCTCCTTTTCATTCCGTCTTCCTCTTCGCAGGGTTCCTATACTTCGTGTTATAGAAACCAGGACCTTGCTTGGAGGAAGTCAAAGTGAACAAATTCCTCCACAACACAAGGGACGACCTAGTTCCCCTACGGGCGCAAATAAATAAGAATACCAAGATGTCCCGGTATGAGTTCGGAGATAAATGACATGGAGTAACGCCATAATAAGCGAAGAGCTGAACATAAAACGGCAGCAATGGAAAACGGAGACCGGCCTTAAACATATCGAGACGGAACGGCACCCAATCCTTAGATATATCGGTCATCCTCTCCGTCGGCAGAGCTATTCTAACCTCGAAATCCGACGGGATGCTAAACTCTTTTCGCCATTGGACCAGTTGCTCCTCAGTCACGGAGGAAACAGCGGTGCGAGGATCGAACTCCGCAGGCGGGACCCTTACTCCTTTGTTTCGACTAGTCGAGGCTTCCGCCTGCGAAGCCCTCTCCTCCCCGTCGCCTCCGCCTACGAGTTCACTCAACGTGGCGCCCATCCTACCCAAACGGAGTTGCTCTGCAACTTGACTGATAAATTCCCCCTCCGGGATTATCTTGTCCCCGGTAATATCTGGGGACACTGGCTGTTCTCCAAATCTAGGAGAAACATACGGAGTAGCAGGGATGGAAGTATGAGACCTCACGCTGGAATCCCGGTCACTACCAGACCCCGTATCCGTAGAGCTACGAGAAGACATACCTTATCTGTGACAACACTCAAGGAAGGAAGAAAATTGGAAAGCTCCTCGTCGCAGACTTTTACCCGGGAGAGAAATTTCTGATCACGGTAAAACGAAAGAATGACTGCGGGCCCTACTTATAACCGTAGAGAACGACAGTCCTCTACATGGTAACTCGGTGTGCAAATCATCATGCGACAGCTGTCCAAATTCGGACGAACCATACCGATAACCAATACGGGAGACCGTAAAACCAATGAGAACGAAGCATATTCCGTAGCACAGAAGTACCGAAAGAATGCATTCCGACAGATAAGCCGACAAGATCTTCTCATCTGTCGGGGGGCAGATGATACGGTCTAAATACTGGCTCAAACGGATTGCTTCCCGTCAAAGGTACGAGAGTGACCCCGGACAGGAAACCATGAGGTACGTACCCGTTCATGAACGGACTACGACGTCAACGACGAGAGATCACCATATAGCCCAGAAGCACGAATAGCACGCCGTGTTAAGTGTCCCGTGAAGCTTGATGACAGTAATACCCCCTGTAGGGGACACGTGGAGCGCTACAGTGATTTTGCAGATAATTAACTACCATAATACCCCTTTAATCTCTGTATAAAATCTCCACTTGTAACCCTAAAGGGGGGTCAGCTAAGCATACACAGTACAATACTTGTATCAAAGACAAAAATACATAGTGAATCTTTGGGGACTCCGTTCCTCTCCATGGTTTTTTTACCCTTGATTAAGGGTTTTCCACGTTAAAAATGATCTCGTTAATCTACACCCCTGACCGCGATCCGTCCTTCACCTCGTTGACACGAACTCCTCTCTGTAATTCGAACCGTCCAGAGAAGATCTGTGTAGTGTACGCCACCCCAATCCTGGTGAGGAGAAACCCATCAGCATCAATATCCATGTCAAAACCCAACATGATACATACTCGCATACAAATGCCGTAAATCACATAACAAGCATGTCAACACATGTAAAGCATAAATCCAATGCTAAAATAAACAGAGCAAACACCGTTCGTATACCCACAAGTCAGTCTATCACGAGTATAACCAGGGAACCCACCTACATACTCAACCAAATAAGACTAACATGCGCACATCCCAGCCCGTCCTATACTTACGGTAATAACAGTCACACGTTCACATACCTACCAGAATAAGGGATAAACAAGCCTAATTATGGCCATACAACATTACTCCTACTATATATATAGTACTGTAGAGTAAACCGTCCAAGTGCTATCGCCTAACACTTATCGAAACATCTACCACATGTATAACTAGAGTAAACCACTCAAATACATTGCGAGGTAGATCAAGCATAAAGCATAAACTATGTTATCACACAAGTAATCCTGCCAAGAATATCATCTAGGTCACACACCTCGATATTCATCCAAGCAAACCTATACCTATAATATGCTCCCTATGCACCGGGAATCATATCATATTCCGACTCTCCTATCGCATGTATTTCTAGAACACCCGTTCGCGTACAAGTCTAGGCAATGTCAACATCATGCATAAAATAACATTTATAAACCCCGCCAAGAGCATAAACTAGCACAAAGCCCTAATGCTCAACCCGACGGCAAACAACATACCTAGCATGCTAATCGAACCACATGGAATATACCGAAACAGCCAATCAATAGTTACAAGCACACATATAACACCACATGTTTTATCAACATGCCCTATATGGTTCCCGCTTGTAGATCTTAGAAATAACCGTCCCAACCTCCATGCAAAAAAAAGCATACTAATACAAACGGTAGGATCCGTTCAGAAATCGACTATAACAGCTAGTCACGTGTATGATACAGGTATAGTGTCGCACATCCCCAAGTACAACTAGCGCAGGCGGCGCCCTCACACACTAGGTAGAGTAAAATATAAACCATGTTACCATCCACTCATCCCTCCTAGAGTATAAATCTGGCAATCCTACCCCCTATACTCACTCAGGTGACGAAAATACCGGTAACATATAATACGACTCGTATGTTAGGTAGTAAACTAAGTGCCACATCTATCTAAATGTCCGAATTAACATGTTATAGTTATAGGCCACCTCTACTATGGTATTAACCTAGCAAACATGCTACAGTACCAATCCAAGTAGTTATCACGCCAAATAATATGTTACAAATCAATACAATGTCATCCTAGTATACAAAATACATCAAGCATAACATAAAATAACCCAAACAAGTGTGATCATAGGATCCACTCACCGGTCGTCTCGTTCCTACAGACCCGAGACCCGACGAACGGCGAAATCCCTCGGAACCAACAAAATCGACCACACCAATGCGTTCCTGGAGTCAAGGCGACACGACGAAGCAGCCAAGTTCATCGGAGATCCTCGCCGGAGGCGGCCGGATGGCGGCGGCGACGGCAACAGCGACTGAACTGCGGCGGTCGGAGGAGACAGCGAAGACCAGCACCTCAATGTGTCGGGAAGGCGGCGAGCATCGTCGGCGGCAACCAGAGCGACGGCGGACGGCGGAGCAGCTCGCGGCCGAGAGAGAGATGAGCACCCCAGGCCAGAAAACGGCTCAATCGACGGTGGTGCAGAGGCTGGCGTGCGGGACGATTACGGCGGCGACACCAAGGGCAATGGCGAGATCGGAAGCGGCCCGATCTAGGGTTCCACACGGGACAGCGAAATTCGAGCGCGCGAGGGGCTGAGAGTCCACGGCAGAGGAGACAATGCAGCGACGTCGACGGAGACCGGCGCTCAGGCCGACGGCGGCGATCGGGGCGGGGTTGCGATCGAGAAGGGAGAGAGAGAGAGAGTCGCGCGAGAGAGAGAGAGAGAGCGCGACGAGAGAGAGACGCGAGAAAGAGAGATGGGTGCGGTCGGGCGCGATCAGGCTCGAGCCAAATGGTTCGCCCGCGCGTCCGTGCGCCCACGGCCTCGGCCAGGCCGAGCCAAGTTGGCTCGGTCCGCCGGGCCCAGCCCAAACTGGGCCCAATCCGGCCCAAAACGCTTGATTTCAATCCAGAATCAAATTTCGAATCAAATCATAGACAAATCAAGCAACCAAGAATCAATCAAACTCTCGATTGATCTAAAATCACTCCGATAATACCGAACCAGTAATCGAGACCTTACAACACATTGTTCTCAATGTTTTAAATTAAACACAAGAGTTAGCGTAAGAAAAACACTTCCTTTTGCTCGTAACTGAATCGTAGGCGTTGGTGGTCCACTTGATGAGTCCTTAAGCTCCCATAAACTTATTTGTAGGTCTCTGAATAGTTGGTTCATTGCATTGTCTTCATCTTTTCTCCATTTTATTCCTAACACAAAATTAACAAAACAGAAGTAAAACTAGAAATAACTGCAGAAAAATAAAATGAGAGATAATTTACTTGGAGAAAAGCGCTTATTTAAAGTCATTAGCTTGATTTTCACCAATATTATTCATGATCCTTCAACTCGATTGGTTCTTTATATGTATATCTTAACCTTTTAAATAAAAAGTTCAAACTCTTATGATGCTCAAAAGTGTCGATTATTGTCAAAACTTTTAGACCCAGTTTTTTGAAAATTGAGAAATGTATTAAATGCAATCTAGTACTTAAATCACCAACAACTCCATCAAAAATAAACTCCCTACAGTGTTAGGAATAGCAAAACTCCCTGAATCTTTTAACTTTGGCGCAAGTTTATTTTGAATAACACTTTCATGGTCGTCCAGCTTTTCCTTCGTATCTGGTTCATCAGTGCTTTTGATTTCTTCCATCTTCTCCTCGACTTTGTTACCATTCATGTTGCTAATAAGTGTCTCATGGGGTTGACATGCAAGTTTAATAACTATTTGTCCCAGCTTGGTCTACAAATTACGTATAGACGGCTCCACATTTTTAATTCTCGCATTCTGTATAAAAATAATTTGAAGCAATTCGTCAGTTATTACATTTTCTTCCTCTACGGGTTGTCCTAGAAATTCAGAAAGTGACATCTCAGCTCTTATTTCATCAAGAGCTTGTTGTCTCTAGTTGTAACTGAAGTTGGATATGAACTGAATAAACTCTGTATTGCATTCAACAGCTGAGTGTCCTCCGCAAATTTCACGAAATGTGGCTTGCTTTAGTATGACATAATCCTGCAACATACGAGTAAGAGTATCAATTTTATAATTCATACTAGTAAGGACATCTAATTGATAAAATACTTTGTGTTTTCCAAACAATTTGATCATCCATAAGTCTTAAAAAAAATCCAAACTAAAAATTAAGACAAACACAGAAAATAACAAAATAAAAAGAAAATAAAATATAGCAAAAATTAAATAAAAACAAAAAAAATTAATAAAAATAGAAAGACATAAACATAATAAAAATAAAAATTAAAAAAAATAGAAAAATAAACAAAAAGTAAAAAAAAATAAACAGAAATAAAGCAGAACAAAAAGGAAATAGAGCAAAGCAAAAAAAAAAAGTTAAATTAAAATCAGATTTAAAGAAGATCGATATCAACAAAACTTCAATCCTCGGCAACGGCGGCAAAAACTTGATGCGTGAATTCTAGCAAGCGCACTAGTCGTACAAGTAATAAAGAATGAGTAGAGTATCGTTTCCTCGGAGACTGAATTTATTGATTACCAGCATAGATTTAACTCTAATTTTATTTAACCAACGGGATGACTAAGAAATATAATTCAAATTGATAAAAATTCTCCAAAAGATGATATTGAGGTACACAATTTGCATTCGCTATGATAATCTAAATTCTTTTATCTAGTGCTCTGAACAAAGTTAATTCAATTTCTAGCAAATTCTTATTATTTAATATTCTCTCTCGATAAATATTAAAACTATTTCTCTCTCATCACCTACTATATCTCTATGCAGGTTGATCGAAGATAAACACATTATATTTTAGAGACTTCATTTGCTGCACGAATTATATGTAAATATCTCTACTTTATATTATTTCGTGGTATATTTTACTAGAAGCATTATTTATTATTTATTTCTCGATCTCATCATAAATCATCTTTTGAAGTTTGGTGATCAATCACTCAAAAACATTAAGAATAGTGAAATATTCGATATTGAATTAACTATATTCTAGAATAACTTAATAAAGGAATCCATATTTTCATAGTTAGACTACAAATTGTGTCCTCAACAAAATTTCAATTCATGGATAAAGGAATAAATACAAATTTAAATTACAAGCTTTATTCCCCCAATGGGGGTCCCTCTCTTATACATGTCTCTCCTCATATTTATATCTTACATTCTTCTTCATTTTCTTCTCTTTTTTAAATTTTCAAAATAAAATTATCTCCTTTTAGTTTTTCTTCATCTAGGTTGTTTTCCCATATTTTTCTTCTTAATTACTTATTTATTTTCTTCTTTTTTCACAAGCTTCAAATTCATAAAATGCAGACTTTAGTTGGGCTTCAAATCTATCAAAAATAATGTAAAATTGCTCTGATCCGCCTGCTGAACCTTTAATGCACATTTAATTTTAATTTAATAATTTTGACCTGCAAACAACCAACAAATAATAAAATTAGTGTACAATCAATGCTAAATTTATATATAAAAATTATGCTTATCATTTTTATTGATGACCTTCATCTGGAAGGGGAAAATATTAGAGTAATTTGGTGTTAACCTTTAGTATTGTTGCGTAGCAAGCGCACTAGTTGCACAAGCAATAAAGAATGAGTAGGGCATCGTTCTCTTGGAGACTGAATTTATTGATTATCGGCCTAAATTTAACTTTGATTTTATTTAACTAACGGGATGATAAGAAGGATAATTAAAATTTATTAAATTCTTCAAATAATGAGATTGATGTACACACTTTACATTCGCTATTGTAAATCTAAATTCTTTTATTTAGCATTATGAATAAGATTAATTTAATTTCCAGCAAGTCCTCTCATTTATTTAATATGCTTTCTCGATAAATATTAAAACTATTTCTCTCTCATCAACCTACCATATCTCTATGCAGTTGAACCGAGAGAAACACATTAATTTTTAGGAACTTTATTTGCTGCACGAATTATACGTAAATATATCTAATTTACGTTACTTCTGAAAGGATAAATGCCCTAAAAGCCAA
>MJHO01000590.1:22261-37770 GCA_002076135.1 Xerophyta viscosa | reverse complement strand
AGTTTGATTTGATCCAATTAAAATATAAAATCTGATTCGTTTCGTGTTATTAACACTTTATACTTGAAGATCAGGTGAGAAACGGGAAATTTGAGACATTACAGATCACGAGCAAATAAATCGTAATTTTCGGAAACAAAATTTATGTTGCAGGGTCTATTTTTGCTAATATGTGATTTCAGAGATGAAGTTTTTGCAAATGTCTAAGCAGCACGTTGTCCAATTTCCAGAAGATGGGGAGATAATGTGTAATACGCAGAAAATTACAGTGCAAGCGAAGGAGAAGCGACTGCAACCGCTGCCGCGGAGCGTCGCCGGCCGCCCTTGTTGACGACCTTCCTCCGTAAAGGGGGGAAGAGAGGTTTTTGGAGTCGCTACCTAATTTTTATGGAAAATTGTGAATCCGGATATGCACTTTTGAGATTCTTAAGGCTCGTTCGTCGGTTACGTGTGGGGAAGACAGAACACCCCCACAGCGCCCCTCGAAACAGGGTACTCTATAGATGGTTGTGCAGGTTTTGTGTTTCTAATATTTTTTGATTTTATAAGTTTATCGACCCTTTTTAATATATCTATATAATGCTTAAAAGATAATGGGTATACACTCATTTCTCCTTTTAGCATTTAATAGAAGAATTTTAATAATAGAATTTTCGATTAAAAAAACAGTATACACCGATCTCGTCAAATATGTATAATAGAAATACGAAGGAGTATACACCACTTCGTTCATCTATTATCCACATTCAAATTTCCTATTTATATAAACTTAAAAAATAGAAATAACAGTATACATCGTTATCCTTCTTTTTACTTTATATAGATAGGAAGGATTAAATCTCAAATATGTCGATTTACTTATAACATGAGAATTAGAGAAAATAAAAAAAATAAATGTTGTGCCTGTCAAAACGATGCTTAATGTCGAGAAGTGTTTTGTAAAGAAATTTGTTTAGTTAAGGTTAGGCTCAGCGCCGTATCGTTTCCTCATCATCGCCCAAAAGTTTTATTTATATTTTTGTGTTGTGTAATTTCATTAAAATTTAGGAATATACGCCTCTAATTCTAAATGAGTTACATGTACTTGTCGTTTGTTATTATCGGGTTAATGTATGCCGCAGAATTTTGAGTTTGCAAAATAATATTGATTCGAAATATTTAGGAAGTATACACCTCCACATTTTATTTTAGGATTATAAGTACACACCTATAACCCCATAACATTCATGCACAATTTGAAACTCTTAAATTTTATAAAATAATGTCAAATTTTGAAAGAAAATAAAAATTGGAAGTATACACCTCCGTATTTTATTTTTGGGTTACAAGTATATCACCTATAACCCATAAAAACCTTCACAATTAGTTTAAAAATAGCATTAAATCATTTTTAATCCCAAATAAATTGAATTTGATCAAATTGGTTCAATCTAAAATGAAATTGGCTCAATAATAAGCTCATTTATGCAATCTGGCTCGGTATTGGGCTCGATCCTGTGATTTGGCTCAGTAAATGGCTCGATCGGATGAAACGGACTCGCAAAATGGCTCGCCCGTGCGAAACGGTTCGAGTCTGGACTCGACCGCGCAGAATGGATTCGCAAAAGGGTTCAAGCGCGCGACATGGCTCGAGAAACGGTTCGCGCGCACGAAACGGGCTCGGAAAATGGTTCGTCCGCGCGAAACGGCACGCATCTGGACTCGACCGCCCGACATGGCTCGGACTAAGACACGCGCGGGGCTAAGCCCTGCGCGATCGAGTGCGTCCACGCCCGCGCACGCGGCCGCAACTGGTCGGTTAAAACGACGCGTGACCGGCTTAGCAAGTCGCGCTTTTTAATTTTCGCTGAAACGGGTAAGCGGGTTACGGATGCGGGTTTCGGGTGCAGATCCGACCCGTTTGATCGTGTTCAACCCGTTAAAGGCAATAATCGCGTTCTTTCGTTTTTTTTTTAAACGCCGCCGGCGGAGGTCGAACGGCCGCCGCCGGCGGCCGTCCGGGAGTCACCCCAGGGGTTTTCGGCCATCCCCGACACGTTGGAGACGTCAAAAATTGGGTTAGAGGCTTCGTTCAATGAGTTTTCGTGGGTGTGAAGTTTTCGATCATTTTTCACGGCGGTGATCGTTCGCCGCCGCTAGGGTCGTTCCTAAGGTTCTCAAGGGTCCGGAATTCAATGGTGATGTCTGAATTGGATTTCGACGTGTGTGTAATAAGATATGGTGGGGTGTAATTTTGGTTTTAAAAATTGTTTATATCGTTTCGCCGCCGTGGCTCGCCGGCGGCGAAGCTACGGCAGCGTCGTGTGATCTAGAATATGTAGAGACGATTTTGAGAGGGTTACCGCGAGATTTGGACGTGGATTGAGTTGTTGGTGTTTGGATGTTTCGGATGTGTTCGGCCGGAGCTCGGTGCGACGGCGGAGGTTCTGACCGGCGGCGGCGTTGTTGTCACCGGAGTCTGGAGATGTCGTTGTAGGCGTTTGTTCCGCCGGAGATGGATTCGGATGGTGGTGTGTGTGGGTTCGGCCGACCCTCTCTCTTCTTCTTCCTCTCTCTCTCTCTCCTAATCTCTCTCTCTCTCTCTACTGATCACTCTCTCTCTCTCTCTCTCACTCCTGGTCTCTCTCTCTACCGATCTCTCCCCTCTCTCTTTCGGTCCCCCCTTCTTTTAAAGCCTCTAACTTCTTCCCCACCAAACGTGGATCTCAAACAATACCAATTTACCTATATTACAACAAAAATTTACTTGTTTGCTATTTCGCATTAATAGCCTCTCAAGATTTTGCGAAGTGTAGTCCACCATTGCGATCGTTGGCATAACCAGCCCTTTACATGCAAGATTTTGTTTTCTATAATTAAATGATTTTGCATATGACTCGTATGAATACTCACTTTGATTTAAATGTAAACATGTATATAAAAACACAAAGCCACATAGGGCACCACACATAAAGACATAAGCCAATATACACAATTTGATCACCATGTCGATATGTCATGTTCGCCACCCAACCCAAATCAACTATACCATTGATATCCATGGATTATGTTAGGGTGAAATCACTAACCCAACCCAGTTAGTCCTCTCATGTTTAGTTTAGGTACCAGAATTGACCCACGGTACCAAGGTTTGGCTACCCGCTTTTAGTGCACATCCGAAGCACCAAACCTACGGTAGGAGGGATCTCATAACGTCCCTAGAGATACTCAGTAGCGAATGCACCCTCCGGAAGGCACAACCTAGCCCTCAAACACCGCAGGAACCACCCTGGCCAAGGATTGATCACCTATCGCCTACCCGGCCCTCAATAGAGAATCATTCATTAAGATTAACACTCCCGTTGTTAACAACTGCTCATTCATACCGCCACCTAAGTTCGGATCACACGACCTCCGGTACCTAGACGAGCCTCAAACTATCCTGCTAAATCTCAACAATCAACTCTACCAAGAGTATCAGCAAGAGCTAATCCGCTCCGCACTCAACCAGGTAGAAAAATAACCGTTAGGCACACAAGCGTATGTCACAAACTATGTTTACTAAAGTGCCGCTTAGAGCTAAGGTCCGCTCTCGCACCTATCCAAGTAAACATTCTACATAACTAACCGTCATGCCAACATAATAAAATCGTCACCACATGTCTTATAAACCATATATCGCAAGGTATAGATGTAACCAACACATCAAGCTGTATACCATTCAACGCAATCCTCTAAAAGTGTCTAACCAAGTATAAACATACTCAAACACGTATCCATAGTAGAATTTTAAAATATCCACAATACTAAAATTTAAATCATGCTATCAACCAGGAAAATGGCAAGATCAAGCTAATCATGAGTAACCCAAATCATTGTTAAACCCTAACAAGATTTCTAACTCATCCACAACATGCCATAACCAATATACCAAGCATTGAAACACATGTACACACATAATAAAAGGCATACACATAGAAAGCAAGCACCGCTCACCTCAAATTTGAAACCCTAGAATCTCCTACGCGCCAAACCTCGGTCGAATCCGACGAGTTCGGTATCCCCACGTAGCTCTTGACTCCGGGACCTCGAATCCACGATCAAACCAACACCCCGCGCACCAATCGACCAAGGAAGAGCAAAGGAACTCAAGGGGAAAGGCTCTCCTCTCGCTGGCTCGGTGGAAAATGGCAAATGGACTCGCCCGCGCGCGCCCGACCTGACTTATACCCGTTCACTCGCGCACTTTCGGTCGACCGGTAATGGGTTTTGGTCGACCGAAACCTCTCTGCACAGCACAAATACCCTTTAAACTCTACGCGAAACAAAACCTCGCTTACCGACACACACACACGTGTCTAGAAGTCTCTACCCGAGAACTTCAATCCGACACGCAACCAAGCATGCATCAAACAAAACAAAAGCAAAGAAACGGATTTCACGGACCTCACAGAAATTGAGGTCAGTCGACTCATGAAAACTCAGTCGGTTTAAGAGAAAAGTTTAAAATGAGATCGGTTGTCTTGTGTTGGAATATAGTCGGTTCAAGAATTTAAAATGTTGAAAATTACAATCTTGGAACACAGTCTGTTCAAAATGTCAAGTTTATGAAGCTCTAGAATGAGAAAATTTTATTTTGTCGCCTGATATGTAAAAAGTAGTTTTGGAAATGAGAAAATTCATTTTACTACACGTCGATGTTTGTCAAAAATTTTACGCAAAAAGAAGTTTTATGCTGAAAATATGCTGAAAAGAGTTGCCAAAAGAACTTTGTGAAAAATTTTATGCTGAAAAGAGTTGCCAAAATAATTTTTTGAGAAATTTTATGCTGAAAATATGCTGTGTGTGGATGTTCGGTCAATCCGACTATTCAAAAAAATTGTTGCTCTGGCATCTTTTTTTTTTTTTACTTCTTCTCTTTTCCTTTGCCGATTGGTGACTTTGAAAACTGCTCCAGCTCATCGTTTATTGATATGCATTTTGGCATTGGAGATCAGCCTCTTTGTAAACTTCGTAAGCAAAATTGCCCCAGTTGTTTGTAAGCTTGTCAGTTGTCAATGTGTATTTGTTCTACGTTTTCGAAAAATTTTGCCCCAATGTAGTTAGTGGTATCATTCGTTTGTACTTTGCTTTCTTTGATCTTTACAAAATTTTCGTACGAAAATTTTGCTTCATTTTAAGTGCATGGAGTTTGGCTCAAATTCTTTAACCAGAGAAATATACCCATATTTGCAGCTTGCTCCATTGTTGACCATTTTCTCATCTTCTATCAATTACAAAATCTTCTTGTCTTTATCTTCCCTTGGGGATTCGGATCATTCAGTAAGTCGGATGGGACTTGAGTTCAGCTCGTAACTTATCATTGTATGAGTTTTTTATTTTTCATGAAATGCAAATTAAAACACGTTTCTTTTCATTTTGAGGAGAAGTCCTCAATCTGAACCTCTAAATTGAAAGTATGCAATTTTTGAAAGAACTTCCAAATAACAAGATTACTCCAGTTAGAAGGTCTGAAAATCGAGGTTTTAGGTTATTGGCTTATTTCGAAAAGTGGAGTTTGAAAATAATATGGCTCATTTTGAAAAGTGGTGTCAAGAAATTTTTGTTATTATTTTTTTTTGTGGTGTCTGGAGATGAGAAGATGAATTCCTGTCAATCTTTCATATGTATATTCTTGGTTTAAATTAATAAATCGAAGAAAATTTTGCATTCGTCTTTTTTTATGCCGTAGCTGATTTTGCCTAGGTCGTCCTTTCGGATTTTCAACCTAGCGGGCTTTTTTCTTTTCTTTTTCTTTCTTTTTGTTTCTTTTGGGGTATTCCCGTTCACATGCATGACTTCAAATTTGCTGGTCTCGATGGGCGCCGAATCTTCTTGTGATTCCACTGAGTCTTCACTATATTTGCCATTAGTAGAGTAACTGAATATCATTCCTAGATGACTGAGTGTAATCATCCCTCCTTATTTGTTGGTGAACACAAATCTCCGAAATAGACTTGGCGTTTATTTTCCTTTCCTATTATGACTTCTCTGCTTTATTTTGGTAACATATTTTTCTCTGCTACTCCAAAACAAACTTTTCCATGCCATGTAGGATCAACATTTTATGTTGCATCCCTTTTCCTCTTTTCCTCTTTTCCTTTTTTTTTTTTTTTTTTTGTTTTGTTTTTTGTTTTTTTTTTTTTTTTGTTCTTTTTGGGATGACAAGTAGACATTTTGTAAATTTTTTTATGAATACGACTCTTAATGCCTTGTCCTTGTTCGGAACAAGAGCACCATAAGTATTTATTCGTATGCTTATATTTTCCTTGAAGCTGAACGAACATTGGTACTTAGAGCCTTTATTGTATTCAATTTTCTGATTGTTTTTCGATTGCAATTTGCCATGTCTTCAACTCTGACGTCAAAGTGCATATTTTTTCAAAAATGCTTTGAATAGATTTGTGAAGAGGTCTATATCTTGACAAAAGTTCACTTCTTTTCCTTTCTTCTTCTGTAATTTGTGCGTGTCTAACCGAAATTTATCTGTAATGTGTGCAAGATTTTTCTTTTCCTCTTTTTTCTTTATATTGCTTCTTCTTTTTTTGGTGAATGCCAATTTTTCCTTTTATTAATTTAAAGCGGAGTATACATTTTTTGATTCACGCTTTGTAGGATTCACAAGAACTCACGAAGAATATTGTGACAGAAAAATTTCATGGAGAAACTAGAGTTCATTTGCTATTAAGAAAACTCAATCAGAATTGCATTCATAAAAACATTCTTCCAATCAGAGTTGTCTATTGAAATGTAAGTGTAAACTTGACTCGATGAAAAATATGAACTATGCATTGATAAGTAAAAACTAAACATCAAATCTTAATACGACAAATGAAATCACCAAAGTGGCAATCAGATAAGGGGAAGACAGATACGAAGACGTTCTCATTTCTCGAGAATCATTCGTCTTGAAATAGAGTTGTATTAATCTCATTAATTTCTCCTTCAGTTGCGCTAGTAGAAGCATTGTTATTCGAAGTGGCTGCTGTTATTTTTTTCAGACTTTAGCTTTGTCCTTCCCGTTTTCAGTAGTTCATATGTCTTGTTTCGAAGTACATAATAATTGTTGGTAGAGTGGCCTTGAACGTTACTGTGAAACTCACAACAAGTATTTATATCATACCACTTAGGGAAAGGAGGTGTGAATTATCGAGCCAGAACGGGTTTCATCATGCCTTCCTTGGCCAAATGTTTGAAAACTTCTGCTTGAGGAACTGGCAAAGGTTCACGGGACGCATAATATTGACAAGTTTGTTGGAGTTGTTGATATTGTTGTTGTTGAGGCTGAATGTAATATGTCTGATTGACCTGATGTGCAGGTTGATAATATTGTTGATGTTGGCGAATTTGTTGAAATTGATAATTTTGAGATACTGCTTGATAATGTATTTGTGATTGATATTGAACTGGGACTCGGTATAAAGATTGTCTGGAGTAATCAGTCTCACCAATGCTGTCTACCTCTTTATCTTTCTTTTTGAACTTTGTATCATCTTGTGTTTTGAACACACAGTCTTGCGCTATTTCGATCCTTAGCCATGCAGTCATTAATTAAGTGAAACTTGAGGCAACAGCGCATACGGTTTTGATCTTATTCATCCAAGCAATTCAAGATCATAAACTCGTCAATGCTCTTTTTCGATCATGGGAGGAACGATTTGAGCAGCTAGATTTCACCATCTTTGTGCAAAAGCTCATAATTTTTTATTCTTGTTCGGAGTCAAAACTCTGAGTATAGATTTTTCGGGAGCTAAATCCTTATTATGCTGATAGTGATTAATGAATTCACTTGCCGAATCTTTCCAGCTTCTTATTTCGTTCTTGTTTAAGTTTAAGTACCAACGGGTCGCCGGTCCATTTAGACTCTCTTGAAAATAGAAGATCAGCATTTTTCTCATTTTTTAGATAGGCCCCCATTTTGCTGCAATACATTGATATGTGGACTTGCGGTTCATCCGTCCCATCATACTTTTTAAAATCAGGAACCTTGAAATCTTTTGCGGGTCATCCGTCCCTGCATGTTATTCTTGTACAAAAGAAGAACTGGGATCTCCCATTTGTTGACTTGTTATATTGGTAGCTCTTTGTTTGACAAGTACGGCAATAGTCGAAGTCAATCGCTCGAGTTGCTTATACGTATAGTCAACTTGCTTGTGAAGTTCTTCATTCTTTTTGTAGCTGTTGGTTCTGTTCGTGATCAGCAATGGATGCAGATGTGTGGCGTATAGATCGAAGCAGATACGGACTTTTTCGTGATAGTCGTCTTGACCGTCCTTGTGTAGAGAAATCATATGTCAGTGATATGCAAATTTTATGCAAAATTCCAAAATTTTCAAAAAAATGTTTCTCGTGAAATTCTAAATTTTTTAACCCTTTTTTTTTAAGAGAAGGAATTAAAAAATTTTATTTTGAAACTTTTGCAAAAAGAATCGAAGAATTTTTTTTATTTTTAGAGAAGAAATTTTATTTTGTAACAAAAAGAATCGAAGAACTTCTTTTATTTTTGTGTAAAAGAAAAGGAATGTGAAAATATTTTGGAAAAAAGAAATTTTTGTTTGTGTTTTTTTTTTTTAAGGAAAAGGAATTCAAAACGGTTTCTTGAAGAGAATTTGATTTTTCTTAGCTGTGGTGAAAGGCCAGACATTACGGACTACCTACGCACATTGTACGCATGCTCCGATTGTCCTGGTAAGTAGGATGGGCATACCGCCTGAATAACCATATGCAATACAAATTTACACCATAATTCTTTAGTACACACAAATGCCGGTAGGAGTTTTTAGAGGTATCTATATTGGCTGGGCTTACGGACGACCCGTGCACATTGCACACGTGCTCCGATTATCCTAGTGGTTTCTAACATCCTGTCATTGCTGGGGTTCCTCCCGACGACCAATGCACATAATACATCGGCTCGGGGTACTACCCAGGTAACATTTTGGCTGCGGTAAGGAGCCAGGCATTACGGACTACCTACTTACATTATACGCATGCTCCGATTGTCCCGGTAATAGATGGGTATTTACCCTGCGTCAATATATGCAAAGCAGAAACATTCACAACATTTATCGATATATCCAAACAAGCAAATTAAACACAAAAATGTAAAACACACATAAATTATTCACAAACTATCTTAAAACGAGGCTTTGACGGTCTTCCCAGCCGGTTCGCCATCTGTTGACGACCTTCCTTCCGTTAAAGGGAAGAGGTTTTGAGTCGACCACCTAATTTTATGAAAAATTAGGGAAACGGATAGGCATTTTTTGAAGATTCTGTAAGGGCTCGTTCGTCGGTTACGTGTGGGGAAGACCAGAAACACCCCCACACAACACCCATCGAAAGAGGTACTTCTATAGATGGTTGTGCAGTTTTTGTGTTTCTAATATTTTTTTTGATTTATAAAGTATTATCGGACCTTTTTTAATATTTCTATATAATGGCTTAAAATGATAATGGTATTTACACTCATTTCTCCTTTTAGCAGTTTAGGTAGGAAGATTTAAATAATAGATATTTTTGATTAAAAAAATCAGTTACACCGATCTGCTAATTCATACTTTCTATTTATTTAAAAGGGATTTAATCTCCTCAAATATGTATAATAGAAATACGAAGGAATATACACCACTTCGTTCATCTATTATCCACATTCTAAATTTCTATTTTTATATAAACTTAAAAAAGTAAGAAATAACAGTTATTACACCTAAATTTATCCTCTTTTTACTTTTATTATAAGAGTAAGATTAAAATCTCAAATGTCGATTTACTTATAACATGAGAATTAGAGAAAATAAAAAATATAAATGTTGTGCGTGTCAAAACGATGCTTAATGTCGAGAAGTGTTTTGTAAAGAAATTAGTTTAGTTAAGGTTAGGCTCAGCGCCGTATCGTTTCCTCATCATCGCCCAAAAGTTTTATTTATATTTTTGTGTTGTGTAATTTCATTAAAATTTAGGAATATACGCCTCTAATTCTAAATAAGTTACAGGTACTTGTCGTTTGTTGTTATCAGGTTAATGTATGCCGCAGAATTTTGAGTTTGGGATTATAAGTACACACCTATAACCCCATAAAATTCATGCACGATTTGAAACTCTTAATTTTTATAAAATAATGTCAAACTTTGAAAGAAAATAAAAATTAGAAGTATACACCTCCGTATTTTATTTTTGGGTTACAAGTATACACCTATAATCCATAAAAACCTTCACAATTAGTTTAAAAATAGCATTAAATCATTTTTAACCCCAAATAAGTTGAATTTGATCAAATTGGTTCAATCTAAAATGAAATTGGCTCAATAATAAGCTCATTTATGCAATCTAGCTCGGTATTGGGCTCGATCCTGTGATTTGGCTCGGTAAAATGGCTCGCCCGCGCGAAACGGTTCGAGTCTGGACTCGACCGCGCAGAATGGATTCGCAAAAGGGTTCGAGCGCGCGACATGGCTCGAGAAACGGTTCGCGCGCACGACATGGCTCGAGAAACGGTTCGCGCGCACGAAACGGGCTCGGAAAATGGTTCGTCCGCGCGAAACGGCTAGCATCTGGACTCGACCGCCCGACATGGCTCGGACCAGACACGCGCGGGGCTTAGCGTTCGTTAAAGGCAGTAATCGCGTTCTTTCTTTTTTTTTTTTTAAACGCCGCCGGCAGAGGTCGAACGGCCGCCGCCGGCGGCCGTCCGGGAGTCACCTCAGGGGTTTTCGGCCGTCCCCGACGCGTTGGAGACGTCAAAAATTGGGTTAGAGGCTTCGTTCAATGAGTTTTCGTGGGTGTGAAGTTTTCGGTCGTTTTTCACGGCGGTGATCGTTCGCCGCCACTAGGGTCGTTCCTAAGGTTCTCAAGGGTCCTGAATTCAATGGTGATGTATGAATTGGATTTCGACGTATGTGTAATGAGATATAGTGGGGTGTAATTTTGGTTTAAAAAATTGTTTATTCGTTTCGCCGCTGTGGCTCGCCGGCGGCGAAGCTACGGCAAGCGGCGTTTGATTCTAGGAATATGTAGAGACGATTTGAGAGGGTTTTACTCCGAGATTTGGACGTGGATTGAGTTGTTGGTGTTTGGATGTTTCGGATGTGTTCGGTCGGAGCTCTGTGTGGCGGCGGAGGCGTTGTTGTCACCGGAGTCTGGAGATGTCGCTGTAGGCGTTTGTTCCGCTGGTGATGGATTCGGATGGTGGTGTGTGTGGGTTCGGCCGACCCTCTCTCTTCTTCTTCCTCTCTCTCTCTCTCTCTCTCTCTCTCTCTCTCTCCTAATCTCTCTCTCTTACTGATCACTCTCTCTCTCTCTTACTCCTGGTCTCTCTCTTTCTCTACTGATCTCTCCCCTCTCTCTTTCGGTCCCCCCTTCTTTCAAAACCTCTAACTTCTTCCCCACCTAATGTGGATCTCAAACAATACCAACTTGCCTATATTACAACAAAAATTCACTTGTTTGCTATTTCGCATTAATAGCCCCTCAAGATTTTGCGAAGTGTAGTCCACCATTGCAATCGTTGGCATAACCAGCCATTTACATGCAAGATTTTGATTTCTATAATTAAATGATTTTGCATATGACTCGTATGAATACTCACTTTGATTTAAATGTGTCCGATTAAACTAAATTGAAATGAATTGAATTTTAATGAATTAATTGGGCTTTATTGGACTTAATCGGATTTAATCGAATTGATTAAATTTAATTGAGCGCAATTGGTTCTTAATTGGGCCGATTGGATTTAATCGGGCCTTTTAAGCATAATTGAACCCACCCATATTTAATTGGATTTAACTGAGTCAAATCAGATCTTAGTTGTGCCAAGCGAGTTTCAGTTGCTGTGCTCTGATAAAGTGTAAACGGCGCGGACAAAATAGGGTGTCGACAGCCCCCACGTCGTGAAGCGTCGCCAACGTCTGGCTCTTCAGCTCCGCCAACTGACGCCACCTCGCCTCCCTAAAGAACAGTATAAGTTAAGAGGGATGGTGGAGAGAAAAAGGGCCAGCTGGAAACAAATAGGAGCAAGAGCGAACAAGAGAGAACGAGAGAGAGCCCGTCTGCAACTACCCACGAGCTCCGCCGACACATTTCTCACGATGCTGACGCCGCCACACTGCTTCGTCACTGAAAACACTATGACATAAATCAACCTATTCGAGGTACGCGTCCAAACTTCCTCAAAATGATAATATTACGATCTCTACACGGTGTAGATTACAGGACACCACCGGGGCTTCGCCGGCGGCGAGCCACGGTGGCGAATGTTTAAAATTATTTTTGATACCGAAACCAAAGCCTCTAATATCTCGGAATACACGCGTCAAAACCAAATTTTGACATCAATATTGAGTCCAGGACTCTCGAAAACCAAAATTTAACATCAACATTGAGTCCAGGACCCTTGATAACCCTTAGGTAGTATAGTTAGTCGGCCGCAAGCTCGCGGCCGATCGAGTACGAAGGTGACGACCAGCTGAGCCAGTCGTCATTTAAAACTAAACTGACGTGCGCGGGGGCTAAACATGCATGCACAAGGCTCGGTCGTGACCGAGCCAGTTTCGGTCACGACCGAGCTATTTTCAATCTTACTGAGCCATTTTTTCGAATCCGACCGAGCCAAATCTATTCAGACCGAGCCCAATTGACTAAAATCAAGCCAAATTGTATTTTGATCTAGCCACTTTCAATTTTTACCAAGTCAACTTGCTACAAACTGAGTCATTTAGGTCCCAAATAACTAATTTTGGGTTTAAAGTCAATTTTTATTATTTTTATCAAGTTTCAAGCCTAAGAATAAAGGATTAAGATATTTTTAATATATTTCCAAGAAATAAAAGGTTTCAAGCTTAATAAAGTTGGGGTTAGAGTGAGGCGGTTTAACCGATCTTTACACCTCAAATAAATATTTTCTAAATCTAAATATTTTTAAAGAATAAAAGATTTTAAAAATTAGTAAAAGTTCAGGCTAGAGTGAGGTGGTTTAAACGATCTTTACGCCTTAGCTAGGCTTTTTCTAAATTATAAACACTTTCAAGATTAAAGGTTTTTAAAATCTTTTAAAATCGAGGCTAAAGTGAGGCGGTTTAACCGATCTTTACGCCTTAACTAAAATTTTTCTAAAAGATAAACATAGAGTAAGGTGGTTAACTAAGCTCTGAGATTAAAGGGAGGTGGTTAATCGGAACTTTATACATCTATGTTACAAGAGGACGATGAAAAAGAAATGGAAACGCGCTAAGCCCAACTTAATAAAAATAAGATTTTCACACATTCAAGGATATAAGGATACGACGCGATATTGGAATAAGATTTCTAATACATTATTATTAAATTTTGGATGAGGCGGTTTAACCTATTCTTGCTATTTAGTGATATTTTATATTACTTTTTTTTAGTAGGAATAAGGAAAGGATTTTACTTTAAATAAGTTTAATCACTTAGTAAAAAGTACCCTCTTCTGAGGAATGCTGTGGGGGTGTCATGTCTTTCCCTCACGTAACCGACGACGAACCCAAATAATCTCTAACGTGCCTTATCTCGGTTTCCTAATTTTTCATAAAATTTAGGTGGCGACTCCAAACCTCTTTCCCCATTCGGAGGAAGGTCGTCAACAATGTGTATGCTTAAATATATGTGATTTCTTGCTTGAGATGTTGTGCCCGTGGAGCATTGAATTGGAAATGCAACGGCGCCGTTCAATGAGTCGGTTTGACTCACGCTCTTATTTTCCTCTCTTTTCAGATCCAAGTAGTCGCGGTAAGGCACCGGCTGAGGGTAGTTAGGCGGCTAGTGTGAGCAAAGGGGGACTTAGTTATAATTGCTTTTGAGGTACAGATTTTGGGGTTTAAGTGATGATTACAAACACTTAGGGATCCATACCTTGTAAACCTAGTTAAAAAGGTTAAAAGTTGTATAAAGTGTAGAAGGGAAGTACCAACACACATGTGCATGTTTGAGTATGTTTAGATTCATGTATAGGGTGGTATACATGTTTCGGTTTTTGGTTATAGGGGTCAATGTGGATTTTGAACCCTTATGTAAATAGTTTTACGTATTTTGGCATAAATACATTTCTTTGATTAAGTTTGGATTTTGGGATTTAAAATCCGGTTTGAAAGGTTTGAGCATGTTGATGGAGTCACAAATGGCTAAGGTCACGGCGTCACCCGAGCATTTATGGCATCCGAACGTAAAGACCCGGTATACCATATAAAGAGGAGCCAGTTACCTAATTAAGGGGAGGCGTCCTAGGGTTTAGAGCGGCGGATTCATTAATATATAAATACTTAGAATCTAGCCCTAAAACGGCAGAACTTGTACTCGGCTCTCTCTCTCAACCCTAATAGTGAAAAGAGCTTTCTCCCTTCCCGTGGACGTAGGCATCTTCGCCGAACCACGTAAATATGGTGTTTTGTGATTGTTCTCCGTCCATCATTATCTAATTCCTAAACTTCATTAACCCCGTACCATCATTTGGCGCCGTCTGTGGGGAAGAAGACATTGAAGTGATGGCCAATCAGAGACGTGCAACACAAAACGGCTCGGCAAGAAACGATGTTCGGACGAGCGATGGTGGGGTGGAACCCCAGAACATGGCCAAAGTAACTCGTGGTCGCAACCGCAACCGCGCTGATGACCTCCAGGAGCACAAGCAAGTTCGAACGGTCCAACGATCGCACAACCAGCACCAGTGCCCCTCACTCGGGATGATCTGGATCACTTTCATAGCGCGATCCAGGCATGCTCACCACTGCACCGATTAATCCGGTGGCACCTCGGTCGGAGCAACAAGTGGACAACGGCAGCCGCCGTAATGTATGGGATAGGTTGGGAGCCCGCAGAGGCTCTCCTCCCTCGGTGCAGAATCCAGGGCGCGATGAGCACGACCAGGGAGCGCCGCAAGAGCAAGAAACAAGAAGGTCACCTATACGAAGTCAAGTGGATAGAAGGCAGGAAGCCCGGGTTGCAACTACTGGATCCTGGCGGAAGAGACACAAACAAACAGGCCGGCAAATCGAAATGGTCGAACAGTCACCGTTCGACCACTTCCTGTTTACACTTGGGATGAGCGTTCGCCCCTGACCAAGCGGGTCTTGGAGACTTTGATTCCTTCTGACTTCCAACTGCCGAAACTCAAAGATTTTGACAGGAGCTGATCCGCACGCTCTACAAGCCTCTAAACTAGGCTATGCAATGCTCGGATGCTTGTAATAGGATCTAGGAAGAGAGCAAGCTAGAAAATCTACAAGTTCTTAGTGGAAAGGGATGTTCGGCCAGCAGCCTACACACACCCGTGCATTCACTCCAAAAACCACTACACAACTTCCTAGTGATCCACACAAACCGTGGCCTACTAGGTAAAGTGCTTGGACAGCCCCCAAGCCCCATTGCCTCCCGGACAAAGGAAGTTACAAGCATTGATACATATCATAAAGAGATAAATAAAAACAACAATAACTGGATGAAACTAGCGCCCCTTGGTCTATCCCACTACCGTGCCC
>MJHO01000590.1:0-22153 GCA_002076135.1 Xerophyta viscosa | reverse complement strand
CGGACCTCACAACAAGAAGAAGGAGACGAAGAAGACTGCTGAAACAAGAGAGGCGAACACCAAGAAAGAAGACAAGAGCGGCAACATCCCGCGATTCACCTTCAAGTCGCCTCCAACAAACCCCCGCATGGAGGTATTAGCTCTCGGTCAGGGAGCCAAGATGAAACCATGATAAAAATCCCGAGGAGACACCCAAGTCGTTTGTGAAATCCACAATTCCAATACTCATTCCACGCTAGAATGCAGACAACTGCAATAACATCTCAAAACGGCGAAAGGCACAGTGAAGGAGACAGTTTGGAGACGGCGAACGTCGTCAAGTCCACGTCACTCAAGGGGAATAATACGAAGCCCCCAGAGACGGAGAACGCGCAGTCCAGAGAGACAGCGATCGAGGAGCCTGAGGAGACCGCCTAAGCGAGTAGAAGAGGTCAGGAGACATTGTTCGATCCCGAGAAGCCCAAGGAGACCGCCCAAGCGAGTCGAAGAAGTCAGGAGGCAGCGTTCTCCCCAACCATTGATGGTGATACAGAGAGTTCACTGCATCCTAGGCGGACCCTCCTATGCAAACATGAGTAAAAGGGAAAAGAAAGCGTTCGGCAAAAAAATTTGCCAAATCCGAACGAAAAAAAAAGGATAGAAGACCTTGCAGAAGCCAGAATCTCCTTCGCTCCCAAAGACTTAATAGGTGTTTCTCTACCTCACGATGATGCACTTCTTATTTCAATAATCACAGCGGATGCACAAGTGGAACGAGTGTTAGTAGATGGCGGGAGCGCGGAAGATGTTTTTTTCTTGGAAGCATTCTTAGCCATGGGCCTGACAACTGAGTTCCTAGAAGCCTTCAACAAACCATTAATAGGCTTCTCTGGCGAATCATAACTCCAAAGGAGTCTTGCTGCTCTGGGCCACCGTCGGAGAGTTTCCAAGATAACGCACTATCCCGATATCATTTGTGGTAGTGGAGGCCAATTCACCCTATGTGATTCTAGGCCGGCAAGCGATTCACGACCTCAAGGCGACGGTATCCACATATCACCAGAAGATGAAGTTTCCAACACATAATGGGATTGGAGAGGCCAAGAGCAACCAGCAGGCGGCGAGAAGATGTTTCGTGTCAGGAATGAAGAACAAATCTATTCAAATAGCGGCCAATGTGGAGATCGTTCCAAGATAGCGAAACGATTGGAGCACACTAGTAGTAGAAATATTGAAGATGTCACTAAGTGAGACAAAACCTCAAAGGATCGTACAGATAGGATCCACATTGCAAGAAGAAGAGCAGAAAAAGTTGCGGCAATACTTGTAGAAGAATGCCAGAGTGTTCGCCTGGGAGCCTTGGGATATGGTTAGTGTGGACTCAAACAACGACACCCACGAATTGCATCTCTCACCCAATATTCGGACCGGTCAAGCAACCATTCTGGAGCTATCCGGAAGAGAAGAGGATGGTAGCGAGGACTGAAGTGCAGAAGCTGCTCGACGCAGAGTTCATTGAGGAGGCTCAATTTACTTCTTGGTTAGCAAATGTTGTTATGGTCAAAAAGTCAAATGGTAAATGGCGCATGTGTGTAGACTTTACCGACTTAAATAAATATTGCCCAAAGGATAATTATCCTTTACCGCTCATTGATTATCTGGTGGACTCTACATTTCGATACGAACAATTATCTTTCTTGGATGCTTATAGAGGTTATAACCAAATAAAAATGAACGAGAAAGATGCACCGAACATCGTCTTTGTTACCAAGGAAGGCACTTATTACTATAAGGTTATGCCCTTCGGCTTGAAAAACGCCCAAACTACTTTTCAGCAGGCAATGGATATCATTTTTAGAAGCGAACTAGGAAAAATAATGGAGCCATATGTGGATGACCTACTAATCAAGAGCCGGAAGAAAGAAAATCACCTCCAGAATTTACAACGAGCGTTCGACCTCATGATGAAAGTAGGTTTACGCTTAAATCCGAAGAACTGCTTGTTTGGAGTTTCCTCGGGCAAATTTTTAGGCTTCATGGTCTCCAATAGAGGGATCGAAGCCAACCTGGAGAAGGTCGCCGACATACTGAACATGCCTCCTCCGACTAATATCCAAGAAGCACAGCGGCTAGGGGGGAATAATAGCTTTGGAACGATTTGTGTCAATACTGGGAGATCGATGCAAGCCATTTTTCTCCACCTTCAAGAAGAAAGCGGCTACCATTAGGTGGCCTAGGACTACAAACAAATATTCGTCTGGAATGAAGAATGTCATAATGCTTTTGACAACATAAAATAATTCTTCACAACACCCCCAATGCTCTACAGTCTTAAAGTAGGGGAGAGTCTATATCTATACCTAGCAGTCTCACAAACAGCAGTAAGTTCAGTCCAAGTAAAAGCGGTCAGCTGGAGCGAAACTACCCGTATACTACGTCAGCAAGATCCTGCGAGATATAGAAACATGATATTCGGAATGTGAGAAGCTAGCACTAGCCCTAGTATTCTCCGCGCTAAGACTCCGACCGTATCTCCAAGGCTACACCATTCAGATACTAACAAACCACCCGCTAAAGCATATCTTGTCGAAACTGGAGGCTTCTGGCAGACTGGTTAAATGGGCAGTAGAGTTATCCGAGTATGACATCCAATACCTACACAGGCCAGCTATTAAAGCACAGGTGCTGGCGGATTTCCTGGTGGAAACGATGACCCCTTCACAAACAAGGGAGCCAGAGATGAATCAACCAGCGAACACCTCTGGGAGAACGCTGGGGCCAGCCACGAGGTATCTATATACCAATGGATCCTCTACAACCATAGGGAGTGGAGCGGGTTTGATCTTAACTAGCCCAAGAGGAGCGCTCCTAGAATATGCCCTACGATTCAAATTTTCAGCCACAAATAATGCAGCTGAATATGAAGCATTAATCACGGGAATGAGACTAGCAGAGGCACTAGGCGTTAGGACCCATGAACAAGAACAGTTACCGACCTGGTGGTGAATCAAGTAGCATGCGTCTATAAAGCAAAGGATCTTGGTATGGCGAAATACTTGGACGTGACTCGGAAAATGGTTCGAACACCGGCGTCACCCGAACGTTTATAGCAACCGAACGCGAAGACTCAGTATACCTACATATACATAGAAGAGGCAACGGCGCCACTACCTTAAGGGAGGCATTTCCTTAACGCGCGCCTCTAGGAAGCGAGTGGATTCGTTAATGTATAAATACTGAGAATCTAGTCCAAAAATGGCAGACTTTATACTCGGGTATCTCGCCTCAACCCTAATAGTAAAAAGAGCTTTCCCCCTTCCCGTGGACGTAGGCATCTCCGCCGCCACCAGAACCAAGATAACAGCTCAAAAACCCTATCGGAATGTTTAGATGAAAGAGCGGAGGGCGGAGATATTGTTCTCGTTCATTACTGTATCGCTTTACATTTAAAACTTTATTACTACCGCTGAAACGATCAATTTGCACCGATCTGTGGAAAGAAGACCATATGTAGATGACCATGAGCCAAGCCGGAGACGTCGCAACACAAGCGGTAGGCACTAGAACACGGTCGCAATAATTCCGTCAGCCGAGTCCGATGAGTGGGGCGGCCAAAACCAGCCAAACCACGACATAGACCAGCAGCAAACTACCGGTCCGGTCGATACAAGCACCGGCGGAACCCGTGATTAGACCAAACACTTGCCTAGGAGCAACAAGCAACGGCTCCGACACTTGTCAACAGAAATCGCGCAACTCAGCCCACCCGAGTGCCTCTATAACGATCTGGTGCGTGATCACTCGTTTTGCAGTTAGATGTCCAGGCGATGGAATAAGATCTCTTTGGGCACATAGCGGGTTTTCCACACAATTTTCTTTTAATACGGCTGGTGGCGAGCACACCCGGGCGCGTGACATGTGTCAATTTCGCGAACAAGGGCACATAGATTTTTGGTAGCTTAGTGTAGTTGCGTTCCCCACCAGGTGCCACTATGGCGCATCCGCCTTGAGTGAGGCCGCGTCAGAGCGATCGGCCTTTCCTTCCGGCAGTAGCATCTCCGGGAAGCCGGAGAGCGTATAGTCGGAGCGGGCGAAGGCAGCAAGATCAGAGCAATTCTAGAAGGTCGTTTGGTGTGCGTATAGTCAGCGCGCAGATCTAAGCCAAAGTGTGCCACCGTAATGTTTAGTTCTCCCCGAGGCCTCCCGGCAGAAGAGATACAAAACAAACAGGCCACAAAATCGAAGTAGCCTCGAATTTAGCGGTTCACTCGTTACTATCTCTTCCCCCTGGCATTTACACCCGGTAGTGATGCGACTTTCTGTGGTTCGCCGATATGTGATATTTTGAGAGAAGAGGCATGAGTTCTTTGGACGCACTTTGATCTTATGCCCGATATATCGACAACTCACTCAAATACCTTAAGGATCGGTTTGATGGACACTGAGAGCATCCTGAATTCGACCCCGTCTTAGCTAAGCATGAAGTTGACGCCAGCTAGGCAGAGTGCTGTATCAAGTATGCAGGGCATCAGATAAAGCGATATTATCGCATTAACGGTTACAGCATAACATCTTTTTCATCGTGCTTGTCAGTTTAAGCCGTAAAACCTTGCCTATTCGGTAGGTCAAATGAGAACTCCCACAAGCTTGAACGCTCATCTGTAGATCTGGGAGATGATTTTTCCTTTCTGGACTTACGTAACAGATGTTTTTCTCAATATGTTGGCAGAATGGCTCTCTTCATCGTCATTCTTTTTCCCCTTCAACCTTAATAACACCATAGATATGATATCCATTGCCACGCTCTAGTACAAGTAGACTATATGAGCGTTCGTTACATACTGCCTTAGCTGTCACGTGAGGATCACCAGGGCATTTAGAATTAGGTAAAAGTGAATTTTAAGTGTCGGACCTTCTTTCAACGATTGTAGATTTCAAAAGAAGAACGAAATTGATTGGCAGAGGTTCATCTTTCTGGAGTTTCATTTAGAATATGCTGGGATTCGTTCCGCGTGTTTATCAAGTCATAGGTACTGGAAGGAAATAACACCCGCTTTCGCAAGTTGTCTGCGCTAATACACCAAATTAATCAATGCGCGGCGGGCAAAAGATAACACATCACTTTAATCGGGAAGCATTAGGTACAAAACGTATTAATTAAGGCTAAGGAGTAATACTCTACTATGACGAACCTACCACTGCACCGATATATCAAGAACCTATGTGATACTCGACTTAGGCATTTAACTTAGACATCAGAGATACACACCGCTATTAGTGAATAATAGATAATCAATGAACAAGAAGTACGCAGAGCAGACTAAGTTAAGTACTGCTGAAACACTAAGAGAGAGCGAACACCAAGAAGAGACAAGAGCGCAACAATCCCGCGATTCACGTTCAAGTCCCTCCAACAAACCCCCGCATGGAAGGTATTTATGGCCTTTATTCGGTCAGGCGTAACTCAAGCTACTGTCTTAACCTCACGCCATGATAAAGAATTCCGATGGCAGCGACAGCAAGTCGTTGTGAAATCCACAATTCCAAACTAGCTCATTACTCTCGCGCTATGGAATGCAGACTAACGGATGCACGATACATCTCACAGAACGCGAAGCACAGTGAAGTATGACTTGTTGGCTAGAGCGAGAGCAAGCGTAACGTCTCGCAGAGTCCACGTCTTAGATCGTCATAAGGGTGTGAGAATACTCCGAAGCCCCTAGACGACGAGTGATACCCCGCGACAGTCCAGCTCAACCAGACATAGCATCGAGAAGCGCCCAAGGAGACCGCAACCTGGCAATTCTAAGCTGCTGATACGAAGTGATCAGGAGCTGCGTGTACTACTTTTTCTGCTCTTCTTCTGCAATGTGGATCCTATCTGTACGGATCCCTTTAGTGAGTTTTGAGTGTTGTCGACGTGTGAAGATAGAGGAACAGCTCGTTCGGTTCAAAATTTTAGACCAAATTACCGTAACGTGTCAGAACATTAAACTAAGTAGAGTATGACCTGCTGCCAGATAACGCCAATCTCTCTTCGCTCCCTCAATCAGATCTGTGGAATAGGTGTTTTCATCATACCCTCACTGGATTCGACATACAGTCTGGCTTCCTGATTTCAAATTTATCGACAGCGAATTGCACAGATGGAACATGTTTGTGTTAGTCTTAGTATAGTCAGGAGCGCGCGTAGAAGTCTACTTTTTTATAGCAAAGTTATCTCCTTAGCACGCCTTGGGGCTCGCGTGACAATCATGGCTGTTCCTCAATATGCCTGTCACACACATCTTCACTTAATTGCTCTCTCTGCACTCGAATTCAGTTTTACGCTTAAGGAGAATCTTTTCGCATTTCGCTCGCGTAGGTCCACATCATGTCGTGAGAGTTTCCATATAGATCCAGCTGCGACCTTATGCCGCTACTTATCGATTGGTATCGTCAGTTGGAGCCGCAAGTGCTCACTATGATTCATCTAAATGAGGGGCCGTGGCAAGCGTGTGAGTCTCGCACCTCGCACCTCAAACTGGACCACAAACTGGGGGTTGGGGATTAGGGGTGGGCACTCGAACATCTGGGGATATACCTACCTTATATCACTAGAAGATGAAGGGTTCGAGACGATACTCGCGCGTGCCACTATGGAGATGCCAGGAGCACCAGCAGGCGGCGAGAAGCTGGCTGTTTCGTGCCTCAAGGGAAATGAAAGACACAAACTTATTCAAAATAGCGAGACCAATGGTGGGAGATCGTTCCAAGATAGCGAAACGATTGGAGCACACTAGTAGTAGAAATATTGAAGATGTCACTAAGTGAGACAAAACCTCAAAGGATCGTACAGATAGGATCCACATTGCAAGAAGAAGAGCAGAAAAAGTTGCGGCAATACTTGTAGAAGAATGCCAGAGTGTTCGCCTGGGAGCCTTGGGATATGGTTAGTGTGGACTCAAACAACGACACCCACGAATTGCATCTCTCACCCAATATTCGACCGGTCAAGCAACTACTCCGGAGCTATTCGGAGGAGAAGAGGATAGCAGTAAGGGCAGAAGTGCAGAAACCTTGCTCGATGCAGAATTCATTGAAGAAGCCCAATTTACTTTATGGTTAGCAAATATAGTTATGGTTAAAAAGTCAAATGGTAAATGGCGTATGTGTGTACACTTTACTTACTTAAATAAACACTGCTCAAAGGATAATTATCCTTTGCCGCGCATTGATTATTTGGTGGATTCTACGTGCGGATACGAGCGATTATCTTTCTTATATGCCTATAGCGGCTACAACCAGATCAAAATGAATGAGAAAGATGCACCGAACATTGCCTTTATCACGAAGGAAGGCACTTATTATTATAAAGCCATGCCTTTTGGCCTGAAAAACGCCTAAGCTACCTTCCAGCGAGCAATGGATATCATTTTTATAAGTGAATTAGGAGAAACAAAGGAGGCATATGTGGACGACTTACTAGTCAAAAGGAAAATCATCTCCAGGATCTACAATGAGCGTTCGACCTCATGATGAAAGCAGGTTTACGCTTAAACCCAGAGAAATGCTAGTTCAGAGTTTTCTCGGGCAAATATTTAGGCTTTACGGTCACCAACAGAGGGATCGAAGCTAACCCGAGAAGGTTGCCGACATACTGAATATGCCTCCTCCAACCAATATCCAAGAAGCACAACGGCTGGCAGGGAGAATAATAGCATTGGGACGATTCATATCCAAACTGGGAGATCGATACAAGCCATTCTTCTCCACCTTCAAGAAGAAAGCAGCTACCATCGGGTGGCCTGGAACTATTAACAAAATATTTGTCTGGAATGAAAAATGTCAAAACGCTTTTGACAACATAAAGAAATTCTTCACAACACCTCCAGTACTCTCAATTCCCAAAACAGGGAAAAAACTATACCTATACCTAGCTGTCTCACCAGCAGCGCAGAGTTCAGTCCTAGTTAGGCGGTCAGATGGGGTGGAACTACCAGTGTATTATGTGAGCAAGATCCTGCGAGATGCAGAGACGCGATATTCGGAATGCGAGAAACTAGCATTAGCCCTAGTGTTTTCCGCCCGAAGACTCCGATCGTACTTCCAAAGCTACACCATTTAGGTATTAACCAACCACCGGCTAAAGCATATCTGGTCAAGATTAGAATCTTCTGACATATTTGTTAAATAGGTAGTAGAGTTATCCGAGTACGATATCCAATATCTACCCAGACCAGCCATCAAAGAGCAAGTGCTGGTGGATTTTCTAGTGGAAACCATTATGCCTATCCCCGACCCTTCACAGGCAGGGGAACCAGAGACGAATCAACAAGCAAACACTTCTTGGAGAACACTAGTACCAACTACATGGTATTTATATATTGACAGACCACAGACACAGCGAGTGGAGGGGGTTTGATTTTAACTAGCCCATGGGGAGCCCACCTGGACTATTCCTTGCAGTTCAAGTTCCGAGCGACAAACAATGCCACGGAGTATGAAGCATTGGTAGCATTTTATTTGTGATATTAGTCATGATGAAACTTGTGTATGTTACCTTAATTTATGTTCAAATTGGTCTTTTGATGTGTTTGGTGAGTGTTTTGCAGGAGAAATAATTTTAGGACTGATTTGGAGATTATGGACAGATTTGGAGAAAATCAGAACAAGCTGCTATTTTTTGGGTATAACTGGCTCTATACAAATCCAATTGATGTGATTCTTGAAGATTTGGAAAGTTAGGAGGCAGGGCTACAACTTTGCTGTTTATAGCTAGAGCTAATTCGGCAAGTATAATGGCCAAAATAGCAGGGTAAACAAGGCAACTAAATAAGAGAATTTCGTAATCAATCATGCTGAAATTTGCATTTTGAATATGCTATTCACGAATAGATCTTAACCCAAAACAGTAAAAACATCAACAAGAATTAAAAGGCTGGACTGAGAAAAAAAAAAGAATAAAAACCAAAGAAAAAGAGGAAAAGAACACGGAGGAAGAGAAGCACGTGAGAAGGACATCGGAGATCGGATATTGTTCTTGTGCATCAATATTTTGATTTTATATGTTCCTTGTATAAGAATGATTTGCATAATTGAATTTATAGTCTGGAAAGTCATCATGAACTAATTTCTTTTTCTAGGGATTTGATGTAGCCTACACGGATTTTCTATGTGTATGTGGAATAATTTATAATTCAATTTTAATTCTTATTTCATTCATTATGCTTAATTCAATTGTTTAGTTTATATTAGTGACTGGCCATCATTAATATAGGTAAATCGATTGTATGAGATACAGTTATGGTAGACACCATATGCCTAATCGTAAATTGCTCTCTTGAAGGAAATGTTAGATGCTATGCAGGCTCCAAGCTAGAATTTCTATTTGATTTTCTTGAAATTGTTCTTCTAGTCTTAATGGATTTTTTATTATTAATTATATCATACACCATGGTTAATTATTTAATAAGAAGTACTTGATTATACCCGGACACCTAACGGAGTGGTCCTAAATTAGGAAGAACGAACCCTCGAATTGAATTGATACATGCAGATTTTAGACATAGAATTACAGTGTATGGTGAAATCAAATTCCTAGGCTTCCATCCATCGATTTCGAATCAACTTACGAGATTGCCGTGTTTTTATTAATTTTCTTAGTTTAATCTCTCTTAACTTAATTTGTTTTAGGTTTTTGTTCAATTGTTTGAAGTTTTGTTTTAGAAAATTGTGTAATTAATTTAGTTGAATTAATTTATCAAATCCCTGTGGGATCAACTCTTGTACTTCGCACACTATATCACAACTATTTCGTGCACTTGCGAGAATTATAATTTGTTCATCAAGTTTTTGGCGCCGTTGCTGGGGATTTGTTTTAAATTTAATCAATTAGATTAGATACAATTTCTTCGACATTTCTTTTTATTTTCTATAACTTTTTTTATTGCTGAAATTTATTTTTTCCTTTTTGCAGAAAGTGAATGCTAGGTAGATAATCGCTTGATCAAGAAGTATTGCCGGTTAACGATCAAATTGACAAACTCGGAAGGAAAAAGAAAGTTGAACAAGGGAGTAAAAATACACTAGTTTTTTATTCTGTTCCGTGCAACACAATTTTGAGGAGCAAGAAGGAGACTTAGCTACAACAAATATGGCGTTACCTCAACATGATCTCCGCATGAAAGAGTTTGCACTTTCAACTGTTGAAATATCGCCATCATGCATTATTCTAGGTGTTGCAGTTAGAAATTATGAACTGAAAAATATTCATTTTAATATGCTTCCATCTTTCCATGGTGCAGCTGTTGAAAATCCTTTAATTTTTATTCGTGATTTTTATGCAACTGTTCAAACTTTTCCTTTACAGGGATTAACTGAAGATCAATTACGGATGAGGTGTTTTCCTTACACACTGAAAGATGCCGCAAAGATGTGGTTCATGTCTTTAGCCCCAGCTTCTCTCCAAACATGGGATGCCGTGTACAACAAGTTTATAGGCAAATTCTACTCACGTGCAAAAACTACTGAATGAAGGAGAAAGATTGCAACTTTTTCTCAAACAGATGTGAAGCGTTTCATGAGGCTTGGAAAAGATTTAAATTATTGTTGATTCAATGTCCACATCAACGATTTCCATTGGAGTTGCAAAATCAGTTCTTTTATGATGGACTAACACAGGCTTGCTAAGCAATGGTAGATAATGCTGCGGGAAGTGCCATGGGAGAAAAGACTGCGCAAGAAACTTATGAGCTCTATGAAATGCTTGGAGCTAATTCACAACAAAAGAGTGTAAGAGGTAAATCTAGAGGTATCTATAAGATCAGTACTAATACATAATTGGCTATGCAGGTGTCAGAATTAACCAAGCAGATAAAAACCATGTGCACCATCATGATGAGCCAAAAGCAACCTAATTTCAATGAGGTATATGCTATTTGTGGAATTTTTGGACATGTTACTAATGCTTGCCGTTCAAGTAAAACATTTTCAGATTTTATGAGCAAGCTAATATGATGAACTCTTATCAACCGTGGGCTCGGAACGATCCATTCTCAAATTCTTACAATCCGGGTTGGAGAAATCATCCTAATTTTTCATGGAGCAACAATCAGAACCAAAATCAAGCTAATTCATCTTTCCAACCGAATTTCAATGTGCACCATCATGATGAGCCAAAAGCAACCTAATTTCAATGAGGTATATGCTATTTGTGGAATTTTTGGACATGTTACTAATGCTTGCCGTTCAAGTAAAACATTTTCAGATTTTATGGAGCAAGCTAATATGATGAACTCTTATCAACCGTGGGCTCGGAACGATCCATTCTCAAATTCTTACAATCCGGGTTGGAGAAATCATCCTAATTTTTCATGGAGCAACAATCCGGGTTGGAGAAATCTTCCTAATTTTTCATGGAGCAACAATCAGAACCAAAATCAAGCTAATTCATCTTTCCAACCGAATTTCAATGTGCACCATCATGATGAGCCAAAAGCAACCTAATTTCAATGAGGTATATGCTATTTGTGGAATTTTTGGAGATGTTACTAATGCTTGCCGTTCAAGTAAAACATTTTCAGATTTTATGGAGCAAGCTAATATGATGAACTCTTATCAACCGTGGGCTCGGAACGATCCATTCTCAAATTCTTACAATCCGGGTTGGAGAAATCATCCTAATTTTTCATGGAGCAACAATCAGAACCAAAATCAAGCTAATTCATCTTTCCAACCGAAGAAGCCTCGTTAGAAGATACACTACAAAATTTTATACATGTGTGCTAAAGCAATCAGCAGAATAATGAACAGCGTTTCCAACAGCAAGAGGCATCTTTGCGAAAGTTAGAAGTACAAGTTGGGCAAATTGCCGAGGCAATGCGGCGACACATTCCTGGAAAATTTCCAAGCCAACCTGAACAAGCTAAAGCAATTACAGTTTGGAGAACACTACCAGCTAAAAGACTGTTTGAAAAACCTTCACAAAGGTCCTCCAAACTGGGGGCTTATGATGGAGCAAATGGTACGAACACTGGCGTCACCCGAACGTTTATAGCAACCGAACGCGAAGACTCAGTATACCATATAAAGATGAATCGGTTACCTAATTAAGGGGAGGCATTTTAGGGTTTAGGGCGACGGATTCGTTAATGTATAAATACTGAGAATCTAGCCCTAAAATAATAGACTTTGTACTCGGCTATCTCTCCTCAACCCTAATAGTAAAAAGAGCGTTCTTCCTTCCCGTAGACGTGGGCATCTCCACCAAACTACGTAAATCCGGTGTTTTCTGATTGTTCTCCGTTCATTACTGTCTGATTCCTGAAACTTCAATAACCACGAAGCATCAACAACGCATTCCCAGATCATAGAACATGTTAGCAGACGTATTGTCCAAACTAGCAACATCGGAGTGGGAATTCGCCCCCCATAGGGTATTTTTGGAGGAAATAGAACACTCTTACTTGGATACCGAACAATCCGTCCCAGAAGGTAGAGCTGGTATTATGTGCATAGAGGAGACACCAGAAACCTGGATAACCCCAATAACTCGATTCCTGAGTAAGGGGATTCTGACAGACGAAAAGTGAAAGGCAGAGAAGATTCGCAAGTGAGCCATGCGATTTATAATCATTAGAGATCAACTGTATAAGTCAGCATTCGCCCGACCTCTATTGAAGTGCATTGCATCTCAGCAAGGAAAAAATGTATTTGTAGGAGATACATAGTGGAGATTGTAGAATGCACATCGGCGCCCAAACGCTCTCAGCAAAAGTTATACGCCAAGGATATTATTAGCCCACAATAAAATAAGATAGCGAGGAACTAACATAGAGGTGTGAAGCTTATCAAAAACACGCTAACATCATCCATCTGCCTCCCACCAATCAAATATCCATCAGCGTGAAAGGATAAATGCCCTAAAAGCCAATAATATTAGATATTTTGGCGAAAATATTTTTGTAATAAACTCTTTTAGTTTACTTGATTATGGTTATTTGTTTATCGTCATGTTTTATATGTTGTATGAATGTATGTGATAAACAACATAGATTAAGGCAACAGAATTAGGATCATGGTAGTTGATCATGATAATGAGACCTAATGTCTTATAAACCTAAGTCCAAAATATTCTTAGTCATAGGTGCATTGAGTAGGGGCTCAATATCACCGGGAAGACTAATACACAGCTTGCTTGCTTATACGATGAGAGTAGTGATATCATTACTACGCGTGTAGTCGACACTGAAGCAGGTGTGTAGGTGCTCATTGGATGAATGGGTTCACTGAACTAACTTACTCGAAGAATGAATACCAACGGAGTCTGTCAATGGTAATTTTTAAGTGTGATAGTGATGCCTTGATTCTCAAACTTGAGATTATCATAGTATCTTATGTGTATACAATTTATGCTTTAGTGTGTTTCCAAGTATAGTTCAGCTTTACAAGGGAACCATCTGGGTATTAATAATAACCCATGAAGATAGATGATAGCCAATAGAGAATCTGTCACCTCCTATAAGGAGGAGAACATCCTATGTGACTTTCAATAGAAGTAGCTCAAAAAATTCTTGGCCGAGGTACGATGTGAATTAAGAAATGTTCTTAATGTCACAGACGAGAAAATCTATTAAGAAAGATATTTTTGATTGAGCAATATTAGAGTTTGACAGATATCCATACTCTAAGCTCATTCGGGATGTTAGAAAGGAACATAAGGATTATAGGGCATGGAAACTATTCCCATAAAGGTTTCAAGTGATGAATACTGATATTCAGTACCACACGGGTGGTCATGGCATGTTGCTAGACGTCAACCATGATCTGTGAATAAATATAATTAATTGGTTGAATTAATTATTTGTTAATTAGTTGAATTAACTATTTATTCACTGTCGGCGTGGTACTGAACCTAATGGGTCACATGCAAATGAGATGCGATCGCGAAAAATAAAAAATTCCAATGTCCAAAATGTTGGACCGAGATTTTGCAAAATGCAAGTGGGAGTTTTTTACAAAATAGCAAAAGAGGGGATTTTTTGTATAATGCAGAATTCTATATATATGCATGAACAGTGTTCGTCTTCGACCCCCGGCCGAAAACAACCAACGCCGCAAGAAGAAAACCCTACCGCCGCTACCACGAGCTTGGTTCTTCTCGTTCGAGCGTCTCCACTCCGCCACCTCCTCCTCCGGGCAGCGTCGCCGACGAGCTTTAAGTTCATTCACGGTTGCAAATAGTTAGTCGATCCGAGAATTCCGTGAAGCTCTCGGCTGGCGGTAGCAGCGTTCCACTGAGTCGCCGACAGTTCTCCATCTAACCGTACTACGGGCGACTACAACGACGCCAAGTTCCAGTGATATCTTCGTCGCCAGGCCCTCAGGTGCAACTGTTGCACTAACCCGACGGTAGATCTGACTCCGGTGACTTGAAAAGACGACGGAGACGGCGATCAACCGTTGATCTGAGATCATGTCGGCGTTGGCTACGGTGCAAAGCAAAGGCCGGAGGGTCGGTTGGGCGCGGAGAAGAAGAGGAAGAATGCATTGTTCACTTGGGCTTCTTTGGATCCGATCCAGTTAGGCCCAAAATTTTGGTTTTAATTCGATTAAAATCGGATTTCGGTTTCGCGAGCGTCTCAACGTGGACTTGTATTAGAGGCCCGGTAATTTCGCGGCTCAATTTATCAGAATCTGAGGATCGCTACGTAGCGTGTTCGACCCGCCAAGGTATTTCGATAAACTCGTACCGCGATTAGAAGCATGATAGGATCGCGTTAAAATTAATTAGATTAATTTTAATTATCATGCTTAGTTTATATGCGATGTAAATATTTTTTTATTATTATAGCCTACCAATGTGATCCTGTATTCGGGTACACGGGGATTATGTTTTTAAAATTTTAAATTTTTTGCTGCGCATCTGATGAGTTTTTCGACCCCGATAACCCAACAAAAAAAAAAAAAAAAAAAAAAAAAAAAAAAAAAAAAAAAAAAAAAAAAAAAAAAAAAAAAAAAAAAAAAAAAATCACAGCGGCCCCTGGCCACTCGCCCAATGAGAGAGGGATATATTGGGGCCTCTACCGATAGTCGCCATCAAGTATTTCTCCAAATGGATAGAAGTGGAGCCACTCACGCGATAATAGGTAGCAATTGTTGGAAATTCTTTTGGAAAAATATCATTTACAGGTATGGTCTTCCTCGAAGATTGATTACAAACAACGACACTCAATTTAAAGGCGCAATCTTCGCAGAACAATACGAAAAATATAAAATAGAACACCAATTCTCATTGGTATACTACCCCTAAACAAACGGGTTGGTAGAGAACGCTAATCGCACCATCATATCAGGGTTACGATCAACCCTAGAGGAGAAAGGGGGAAGCTGGCCTGACCAGCTCTAAATGGTACTGTGGCCTACAGAACCACTCAAAGAAAGACCACAGAAGAAACTCCTTTCCACTTAGTGTACGGAATAGAAACCGTTCTCCCGGTCGAATTAAGCGAGCCGACTCTCCGAACGTGGGAGAACGCTGAGTCCAACGACGAGCAGCTCAGAATCGAGCTCGACCTTATAGACGAGAAAAGGGAGGAAGCAGCTATACGGGCGAAAGTATACCAACGCCAAATGGCCAAATACCATAACAGACGGGTAAAGCCTCGCGAATTCAAGCAAGGGGACCTGGTGCTGCGTATCAAACGCATGGACGGGACCATCGTTCCCCATACTTGGCATGCGAGTAACCTGAAAAAGTTCTACCAATAGCAAGACTGGAAAACAAAAATATCAACAAGCGTTTGTGATTACAGATGCTAAAAGGCTGGATGTACAATATCAAGTCATTACCCCGCACACCGGTGAGCTAAGTTCTAGCAAATGTGAATGAAATGTTCACCATAGTGTTTGCCAATGGGCTGAATGATAAAATAACATTACTCAGATTGTTCAGACAGACGCCTCTGGGTCGAATCAATAAAATGTGTCAATTACACCACAGGAGAAGGAAGAGGACTACTGATAGACGATTGCCCGTCTTCGACGAACTCGATCACCGGGGCATCGCCAAGATGTCTTTAGTTGAACGGCCAGCTTCTGGGCATATGCTTCCACTGCCGCCTTAGCAACTTCATGGGCAGAGGAAGAAAGCGCAAGAGTCACCTTTAGGCAATTGATCTCGGCACATGCAACGACTTTCCCCTCCTCCAACCCCGAAATAGACACCTCTGAAGATTAGAGACATTAATCCTTAGAAATTAACTGCCCTCGCCTAACAGCATTCGCCTTCAGAGCGTTCGCCAGCTGAATCTCCACATATTGCTGTTGAAGTCGAGTCCGATCCAACCCCGCCTGTGACTCCCGGAGCCATCCAACACACTAAAGAACAACCGGATGTTTTCCTTAACACAAACAAAACAAAACAATTATAAAAACAAAAGAAATAAAGGGGGATACCACTAACCACATCAGCAGTGCCAAGCAAGCCTTGGACAACCCGACCGATCTGTACCGGACGCCAAGGCAACAAGCGCTTACGCCTCAATCCGCGTCAAGTTACTGTGAACAGCAGCACCGATCTCCTCAGTAGCACCGGCAGGAAAGGGCGACTCAATCGGGGGCGTTCAGGCGGAAGCGAGTGCTGACTCCTCCAAATCAGAAGAAACAAAAATAGAAGGGGAAGGGAAAATCAAGGAAGCAGAAAGTGTAGTAGATACCGAAGTAGAGGAAGAGGAAGTAAAAGATAGTGGGGCCAAACTCAAGCCTTTCAGAAGAGAAGCTCGAAGGTTGGCTCGAATAGAACCAGAGGAGAAGACCAAAAAGGAGGGAAACAGAAACAGAAAAAGAATCACTAACCTTGGCCGGTAGAAGCGGAGGAGCGATTGGCGAACCTACGTTAGCAGGTGAGGAAGACGGAGTGGAGGAATCGGCAGCAACGCCAGGAGAAAAAGAAGAAGAAATAATATCAGTAAGGCGACGGGGAAGGTCGTTAAAGGATCCCCTTGGGGCTCACCCGAACCCTCTCGATCAGGGGCGGATGATCCGGACTTAGTCTCAAGGTCGATTCTACCCGGAGAATAAGTAGGATGAATAATAAGGATCTAGGAAAGCTAGGGTGGTGACCGAATGGTAGAACACTACGATTGGAGAGATAGAATTTTTGGTCGGGTGGCCAAGATGCCAAATCCCTATTTTCTTGTTGTATTTATAAACAAACATAAGTACATTAAATATAGAGCGTTAATTTTTGCTAACTACTTCTTTAATGATACAATGAATTCCTGTTGAGGGTTCCAACGAGCTCTTTGTCCAGGTGCATTGAACCGACTGTTCGTCTTCCGCGCTTGACTTTGGTCCCTCGCACGCCCGACCTTTCGTCTTCTGTGCCTGACCTTTCGTCTTCTGTGCCTGACCTTTCGTCTTCTGTGCGCCTACGAACTATCTCGGTTTTGTCCAACTCGGTCTCGGTCATGCCCCATCTCGGCCTCAGCCTTGTCCACCTCGGTCTCGGTCATGCCCACCTCGGTCTCGGCCTTGGCCACCTCGGTCTCAGCCTTGCCCACCTCGGTCTCGGCCTTGGCCACCTGCGATTCGCTTCATGCCCCCTCGGTCCTCGTCAATTCGCCCACTCGTCTCTGTCCATGCCACCTCGGTCTCGTCATGCCACTCTCGTCTCGCCTTGCCACCTCGGTCTGGCCTTTGGCTAACTCGGTCTCAGCCTTGCCCACCTCGGTCTGGGACTCGGTCTTGCCCACCTCGGTCTCGGTCATGCCCACCTCGGTCTCGGCCTTGCCCCATCTCGACCTCAGCCTTGTCCACCTCGGTCTCGGTCATGCCCACCTCAGTCTCGGCTTTGACCATCTCGGTCTCGGCCCAAGAGCCTCCTGGATCAAGCCTCCCCCCTTTAGGATCCATGGCACCGCAACGAGTTTAGTGCTTTCGTCGAGGCGGTGCCTCGCAGCCCACACTCGCATTTTTCCTTGAGGTTCCACCGTACCTGCTTGCTTCTTTTCCCCGATCATTGTCTTCACTTCGGGTTGGAGCTTGTGTAGCCGATGTCCTCGTGTGCTTACGCCTCTTCGGTGCGCGCCTTCGCTTCCTGCCCGAGCCCTTATGCTCTTGTGTCGGCTGTCCACGCGCATGCTCCATGCGGCTTCCTTTACCGCCCTTGTGCATCGGGTCATGGGTTATCTCCCGTACTAGGAGTGACATATTTTTAGGCACCCTTACCATGCCATTCGTGGCTCTTGTCATCATTCCTCCTGTCTGCTCTATGGTATACGTCTTGCCTTCCTTGACGAGAACATATTGCTGAGCTCGCCTATAGTAAATCGCGTCTCGATCCCACAGATATGGACTTTCGAGGATGATTTGACATACGTCTAATGGGATAACCTCGCACATCACTTCATCAATGACCCGTGCTGTCACCGCGAACTTGATCTTGCAACGTCGGGTGACCTCCATTTCCCCGCTTGTGCTGTTTAGCCACTCCAACACATGCGGTTTCTCGTAAGGGATAGTCTCCGAGATTTAATTGGTTGACTAATGCTTCCGAGATAACAGATTTTTCTGACATCTTGGATCCAATAATGCAGCGTACATCTGATTTTGATCTGGATGTTCATTTGAGACTCCCCTCGCTTCTTGTCATTAGAGGGTGTCTCGGCTTCTTGCATCACCTCCTTCTCTTAGCTTCGCACCATGAGTGCTAGGTCGGATCTACCTCTCCCATCATGGGGGGTCCGGATTTCTTCATTCACCATTGTTACAAGGTCTGACTCGGCCTCGGCTCTCATTGCCCCGCTTCGTGCCATCAACTCTGGATGGAGTTTTCCAGACTCGGCCTGAGTGTGCCCTTCTTGTTTACAATGTGTGCAAATTTTAGCCTTCGTCTTTCTGGAGAGGTTTGGCTGGGCCGCCACCTTTGCCGCGCCTGATCCACTCTTAGTGCTCGGTGGGTACCCTCGTGTACGAATCTTCTTCGTAGACCATGCTTCTTTGCATGCATCGCCTATATCCTTAATTTGGATTTAAGGTCGAGACTTCACAAATAAACTCCTCCCGCAACCCCGCTAGGTATTTGCGAAGAATCTCTGGTCTTGCAGTCTCACTCCCATCACCAAGGCTTGTCTTCGGAACTCGCTAGTTGTATTCTTTGTACACTTGGTTTCTCACCTTGTTGAGAAAAGAGCCACTTCTTCCACCGTGCTTCCTCATCCTACGGATTAAAATTGCTCCCGGAAGTTGTCTCTTGAACGCATTCACCACGTGCTCCCTTGGAATCATAACTCCCGTAGATGTGCGTTCCCCATATTAGAAGCATCGTGAACGCTAACTTGAGTCTCGCGAATGCAAGCAATTGCGAGTCCTCATAGTTATAGTGAGAGAAATAACTCTTCATTTGATCTATCCACCCATCTATCTTCTCCAATTACTTCTCCATTATATACCGGAAGCTCCAATTTCGCGTCAACCTTGATCGAGGCCATGCCTTGTACTTCTTTATACATTCTCCCGTCGCTTTGAGGCTCGGGCTCCTCTTGCATGATCTCCTTGCCGGGGCGTCGCGGAACTTCAACATCCTCTTGCATATGGGAAGGTTCACCTCTCTCCTCTAATGATTCATTTTCCGCCGCCGTCCGGGTGTAGAAACCCCATTTTGTCTTGGTTACCGTCCCGATTTTATTCGATAAACTCGATTAAGCTTAAAATCTTGATTTACACGATTAAATTTATTTTAGCTTAATTTGAGACTGTATGGACGCACATGATTGTTTAGAATTCTAACGAGGCCGCGCACGAACGAGAAATTTTCGTAAAAACCAAAATTTTATACCAGAAGGGCTATATTTGCCAAATCATAAACTTCAGGTCCATATGTTTTGCAAAATAAATGAGTCCGTTTTTGCAATTTAGCAAATAAGTGTATTTGTTGTGTAATATCGAAAAACTCTCAAAGGAAGCAGTCGCCGCCGGGGCCCACGATCGTCGTTCAACTCGCGGGTGAAGCGGTCGTGGGACTTCACCACGTCGTCAGCGCCTCGTACGCGGGGTGGCGGCTATATAACGGAAGAGGCGGCGATCGGAACGGGGAGGAACCGACGGGGAAGAAGAAAAAAAAAATACGGATTCGCAAATCTTGTGGAACCACTGACTTTGAAGCTCGGGAGATCGAAAGAGAAGTCGAAGAGAACATCATCGAAGCACTTGCACGGAAGAAGATAGCGTCGGATCGTCGGAAAACGTCAAAATTTTTCGTTACCACCGGCCGAGCTCGGGAGCTAAGGTAGGCCTCTTTACAAGCCAATACAATTATATTCCTGAGTTCATGGTTAGTAGGGCATCGTGAAACGCCGCCGTGGTGGCGCCGGCGTCGAGCCACGGCGGCGGAATTCAAAAATTTTATTTTTCACCGAAACTTTAAACGATTATAACTTGCGGTAGAGTCGTCGAAATCAAATTTCGACATCACCATCGCGTTCAGGATCCTCAATTACCCCTAGGGTGAGCTTTGGACGGTTAACGGACGCCGCTGACGCCGGAGCCGTTAACGGCTGGAGCAAGCGGACTCCCGGCGGGGAAAAAAAAGAAAAACAGAGGAAGAAGACGACACTTTTGCATTTTAACCCTTAAGTTTTTCATAATTGCACATAGGTCCAGGCGTTTTAAAAAGAAAACGACTCGCCGGACCCGAGCGCGGCCCAGATGCGTTCTGCGACTGGGTCCAGCGAGAAAGAATGGGCTCGGTCGTGTCCGAGCCAGTTCGCGACGCAATTGAGCCCAGTTTCAATCCGACCGAGTCGGTTTTAAACCGCCCGAGCCCAATTTCATTCTGACCGAGCCATTTTCAATCCGGTCGAGCCATTTTAATTCTGACCGAGCCATTTTGACCCTAGGAACCCATTTAGTGGCCCTAATCTATTTTTAATCAATTTTGATTAATTTTAATTGGGTTTTAAGCTATAATTTCATAATTTTTTACAATAAAGATGGTCAAAACATCAGAAACATCATAAATCTTTTAAAATAAGATTAGAGTGAGGCGGTTAACCGATCTCTACACCTTATTTAAAATTTTAAAAAAATAATAAAAAAATGACAAATCTCAAAATCTTTTAAAGATAAGGTTAGGGTGAGGCGGTTAACCGAACTCTACACCTTATTAAATTATTTAAAAAATAAAAATATAATTAAAAATGACAAATATTAAAATCTTTTAAAAATAAGGTTAGAGTAAGGCGGTTAACCGATCTCTACACCTTATTAAATTATCTAAATTACAAAAAGTGACAAATCTTAAAACATTTAAAAGAAAAGGTTAGGGTGAGGCGGTTAACCGATCTCTACACCTTAATAAAAATTTTTAAAACATAAAAATTGATAAATATAAAATCTTATAAATATCTTTTGGGCTAGAGTGAGGCGGTTAACCGATCTCTACACCCTTATCCAAAAAAAAAATAAAAATTGAGATTAGAATGAGATGGTTATCCGAACGCTATATCTCAAAAAAAATATTTTTTCACACGTCAAAATTAAGAAGAAGCCAAAACACGCACAGTCGATAACATATAAATCTCATAAAATAAAAAGATGACCTAATTAAAATATAAGCCGTTAAATTGAGAGTACCCTCTTCGAGGGGCTTCCGTCTTCCCCACACGTAACCGACAACGAATCCAAGAATCTCAACGTGCCTTATTCTGGTTTCCTAATTTTCCATAAAAATTAGGTGGCGACTCCAAACTTTCTTTCCCCATCTGGAGGAAAGTCGTCAATAGATGGCGACTCCGCTGGGGGACCCGTCAGGCTCATTAAAATTAAATGGCTTAAATTTTTAAATTTGGCGTTTATCATTTAATATAAAATATCATTGCTGTATATTTATTTTTGTTTTGATCATTTTATTATTGTTGCGTACACATCACGGAATACACATAACCTCAGGCCTTGACCCGGCCTTAAGATATGGGATAATATCAAAGCTCGTGTGCAATGCATACGGGTAGTCGTAAAACCCAGCCCTCAGCCTAGCCTATATGTTATCTGAGTTGTACCAGGATCTTTCGTACTTTCGCTCAAAGATGGAGGAATCTTGCTGCTCAGATCACCCCTCCAATGACGAAAAAAGAACTAATTGACGAATTTATGACTTTGAGCTGTCTTGACGATAAAATTAAGACTGTATGTG